>PVJN01007546.1:0-69252 GCA_004026805.1 Lasiurus borealis | reverse complement strand
TTTTAAAATTTTGTTTTGTTCATGTTTATCTGTGGCAGAAGTAAAAGCAGATTGGTGTAGTGTTGAGATACTTGGATTCTACTTTACTTTTAATTGGCTTGTTGGCCCAAAATGATTTGTGGAGGTTCGTTGAATTAGAGGTTTTGACTAATGACTATCAGTTTCCATCTCTCAAATAGTTATCTGCTTATAAAGAGTACATTGGAGAAAAATGACTAGTAGTCTGGGGTAATTTATTTCCACTAATGAGTGTTTCTTATTTCACCCTTTCTGATTTTGCCCCATTTCAACCTGTCCACTGCTCCAGTAACTTTTGACAACTTTACATTGACTGCTGTTCTCTCAATCCCCTACCTACTCAAACCTCAGTATTCTTCCCTTTGTAGCTACTGTCTTTATAATTCATATCTGTAATTTTTTTGTCTCCTGTATCTTTACATATTTTTTAATTATTTTTGAAACTGAAAACAAATATAGGAGTTGGACTAGCACAAATATAAATGGTCAGCCTATATATTAGCCAAACTTTTTGTTCAAGGACATATTTGCTACATACACATTTGACTGCATAAGGACACGGACTGTGAGCCTCACAAAGTGGATGATCTAACCAATGTTCCCAAATAATATTGTTTTGGTTATAGATATGACAAAGTAGATCCGTTACATATTGCATTTGTAGGTAGTGCCCGCATCTATATATGTTTGTTTGGCTTAAACTGACATGTTAGCCAGATGTCTATTAACTGATCTTTTTACATGCTATTGTTAGTTTTAATGGGTCTTGTAACTGAAAAGGTGCCTTTTGTAAACTTAAGATTTTCTTTTATGTAATCTTCATAAAAATCCAAATACATAGGATTTGGGGAATTCTGAATTGTATTAAGGTTACACAATACTACTATTTCTCCAACTACCAGTGTGACAAATAAATGCCCTTTTGATAAAGAAACTGAGCCAATTTCTTTATACTGTTTTTTAAAGACAGTTACTATTTCTAACCAATAGAAAGGAGTGAGCTTTGACATACACAGTGAGATTTAAACTATACTGAAAGCACTACCTTTCTATACCATGCAATTTCTGTGAATTCTTAAGGATTGCTCTTTTACTAAGGAAATATACGACCATGCAAGTCCACTCTTTGTTTGTTTTAGTATTAATTTATACTTACAGTGAATGAGTATTCAAATGTGAGAAAGAGCTCAGATCTACATTTTGTAGGATAAGAAAAGAAGAAGTAATTGAAAAGGAGTTAAGAATCAGAAAATTTCTGAGTGAGGCTGACTTGTCTGTATTGCCACTGACAGTTGGGTTCTGCATAGCCAGAGGAGAACAGCAGAAGACAAAAAAGAGAATTGAAAAAGCACAGGATGGGAGATGTGAGGGCAGTGTTCCCAACTTTAGAGTAATTATCCTTTAAGCTTCATGGCATTTTTTAAAAAAATATATATTTTATTGATTTTTTACAGAGAAGAAGGGAGAGAGATAGAAAGTCAGAAACATCGATGAGAGAGAGACATCGATCAGCCGCCTCCTGCACGCCCCACAGTAGAGATGTGCCCACAACCAAGGTACATGCCCCTGACCGGAATCGAACCTGGGACCTTTCAATCTGCAAACCAATGCTCTATCCATGGAGCCAAACCAGTCTTGGCGCATGGCAATTTTTTAAAAATATTATAGTTTATTTTTTCCTTTTAAAATTGAGCAATAAATATTGCAGATAAAGATTTCTTTAAAATATTTTTTATTGATTTCAGAGAGGAAGGGAGAAGGAAAGAGATATAGAAACATCAATGATGAGAGAGAATCATTGATTGGCTGCCTCCTGCACATCCCCCACTGAGGATTAAGCTCGCAACCCAGGCATATACCCTGATCTGTAATCAAACCGCAACCTCCTGGTTCATAAGTCAATGCTCAACCATTGAGCCATGCTGGCCAGGCCAGATAAAGATTTTTATCTAATATACAAGAATCAACTTATATTATACACTGAGTGGCCAGATTATTATGATCTCTGAATGCATAATAATCTGGCCACTCAATGTATATCCTATATAATAAAAAGC
This sequence comes from Lasiurus borealis, assembly GCA_004026805.1. NCBI lineage: Eukaryota > Metazoa > Chordata > Mammalia > Chiroptera > Vespertilionidae > Lasiurus > Lasiurus borealis. Next base: position 67,177 of record PVJN01007546.1, on the reverse strand, counting down.
TAATATGCAAATTTCCCCTTCAATCAGGGGTTTGACCAGCAGGCAGGCCGGCCAACTGCCCTTTTCTCTGGCCAGGCTGGCAGATCCTATCCATGCATGAATTCATGCACTGGGCCTATAGCGCGTGTGCGTGCACACACACACACAGAGACAAATAATCTGAGTGGCCAGATTATTATGTGTAAAATAATCTGGCAACTCAGTGTATATTACTTTGATTGGGGGAGCAACTCCATAGTGTTTTTGAGAAAAATTGTTAAGTTCTCATGCGATAATTTGTGTACAAATGGAAAAGTTGTACTTGCTTTTAGGAAGACAATCTTTTTAGCTTTCATAATGGATCTCCAACTCTAATAGACTCATTCTGAGTTTGGGAGCATCTGAATTATCTCCTATTTTATAGGACCCCTATGCTTCTGACCCATATATAAGAGAGCAAATTGGAAATGTCATCTATTCACCTCTTGTCAAATGTGAAGTGGTATTTGGAGAAAATTTTATGTTTATGTAATTTGTGCTACTCAAATATATTTTCAGATCAAAAAGATACCAAGTAAAGTATAATTTGTTTTAACCATTTTAGTGCATGATAAAGTACTTGGAATAAATTCCGTTTTGAAATCTACTATGTGAAGCTAAATTATGATGAGTAATAAACAACTCCCCAATCCCAGAGACTTCAAACTGCATCAGTTTTATTTCTTCTTCATGCTTTATGTCCATTCTAAGTCTCCAGAGGTCCTGCTTTGAATTATTCTCACTCTGGGACACAAGCTAAGGAATTGCTACCATCTTGAACATTGTCATTGAACCATGACAGGTCAAGACTGTTGTGGAGGACCCACACGGGCAATTAAATAACACACGGTCCTTACACTTACCCACCATTAACTAACCAGCCACATTACTGGACACTACAGGGAACCAAGAAGTGGGGCCATCAAGAATGAGAATCAGATACATTCAAGAAGTAGAATATAGAACCATCACATACACAAATAGTTTAAACACGTATCAAAAAATACTACATGATCTTTTTATGCCATACTTCCTATACATATATTATGATGAATATACTTTAATTAGATTGGTTTTAAATATGTCATAATAGGTTGTCCTGATACACAAAATTTTATTTCAGATTACATATGAAGAAAAGTCCCATTTTTGTTACTTTATATACTTCTTATACTCTTTGATTTATTTCCTATCTGGTATTTTTCGATGTATGCTTGACAATATTTTCCTTATTGTCATGGCTGCCAGGAAACAAGATACATCTAAAACTTAATTATAACAATTTTGTTGAACTTTAGAATTATAAAGTGTTTGTGTGTGTGCATGTGTGTATGTATTTTGTTTTCCCTAATGTAGATTTTCTATTTGTATTTCTATTTTAAGGTCTGTATTATTTGTTGTAAAAAGTATGACATTTTTGTAGAATAAGAAAATATAGCATAAATAACACAGCTCCCCCCACATACACACACTGACACACACGATGGGGAAAAACAAATTAATCAAAATGGAAATTTAAAAAGTTTCTAAATAATTCAAGTTAATGAGGAAATTGAAACTAAACTCAGCAACTGTTAAGAAAAAAATAATAACCAAAAATTGCATACTGTATTTCAAAATGTATAAAAGTAAAAATTGTGTGTAGAAGAAAATGTCAAGTATTAAAGGCCTATTAGAAATTTTCTTAAGAAATTAACAACATATAAAAATAAAAGAAGAGCCGAAACCTGTTGGGCTCAGTGGATAGAGCATCAGCCTGTGGACCGAAAGGTCCCAGGTTTTATTCTCGTCAAGGGCACGTACCTTGGTTGAGGGCACATCCCCAGTAGGGGGCGTGCAGGAGGCAGCTGTTTGATGTCTCTCTCTCATTGATGTTTCTAACTCTTTATCTCTCTCTCTTCCTCTCTGTAAAAAAAAAAAATCAGTAAAATATATTTTAAAAAAATAAAGATAAATAAATAAGGAGATAAATAATGATTAAAATTTAAAATATGTTCAAATATGAAATCAAGAACAGCTTTTCTTTAAATAAATAAAATAAGCACATATTTCTAAAGGAAACAAACCAAAATTGTCTGAAATGATTGTCACATTGTGAAGCATCATTAGTGACATAGAGTAAATTTGCATATATATTGTAACCATTTTCCAACTGAAAGCACAAAATAACTTCTTTTTACAACATTAGTATAATCTGACAAAATTCTGACATATGGAAATAAAATGTTTTGAGAAAGAATCGCTTCTTGAACACCATAGGGGTGGTGATGGCCTGTTGGCAGACACATCACATTATACTTCATTTCTTCAAATTAAGTGAAATGTTTACTTGAAATGTTTAATGGGGACTTTTTAAACTAGGTCAGATTTGACAATGATATTATTATCTAGTTAATTGTCTCAATGCAATGCATTGGTATGCTCAAAGTACATAAACTTATGAAAGTTGCAATTCATAAAAGCACATCTTAAATGAGTAATATATTACTTTTAGAAAATGCTTAAAAGTGATTTTTTAATAATAAATTCAACTTGAAAATGGTTGTCTCCTGGATATGATTACATAATCATATCAGCTCATTTTCACTTTAATTCTATGCATCCTATAATAACAAATGTGTATAATTTTCTTGTGACAGTTACTTAGAAGTTGGGATTTCTATTCTGCAGGGGGAAAAAAAAAAACTTTCACAGTAAATGGCCAGCATGCATGCATATATTTTCCATTCCCTCAATCAGTCTATCTCCATCGAGCTCATAATTAATGTTCAGAAGCCAGATTTAATTAAGAGGATGCCAAAAAAAGTATATGTTGGAGCTGAATGATTGGGGCGGAGGGATGTTTTATATGTGCATCTCAAGTTTATAATTAAGCCAAATAGCTTTGGATGAAAAAGATGATTTAGCATCCTTAACTGAGCACCCAAGTTTTTAAACAAATGTGCAATTTGCATATTTTAGGTGATTTATGGTTGCAGAGCCTGAGCTTTGAGTTCTATACCAGGCTATTTGAATTCAGGTTAGGTGGGAAGGAGAACAGTACAGTGCATCCGTGCTTAGGAAAACAACAACAACAAACCACAGCCAAACTTTTAATGAAGTTTAATAGTGAATTTTTATAGTGATTTTCCAGGGTCAATCTGGAGGCCGCACTGATCATTCATAGGCTCAAAGAAGAGCTACCACGTCCGTGATAAAGAGATCATCAGCCAAGGAATATGGAACCAAAGGAAATAATGATATTTGTGGACTTCAGTACTATTTGATTGGAATGCAAATGAATAAGTCTTCTTTAGCATGCTCAGTAGACCTTGAATTCTTCTATGCATGAGATTTGTGTAGTCCTTAACAGACTGTCTATCTGTTTACTTCCCTGGAACCCTGAGGTGAGTTAGCCATCTTCACAAACCTCTGAAGAAAATGAAAGAGATCTGATCACCAGCATCACTGTATGGTTAACTGTCGGAAACCAAACATTGTTCTCACTAAATGGACGTAAACAGGAGGCCAGAAGGCTGGTCAACCTTAACTGCTCTGAAAGGTCAGAGCTAATCACTCACTGTTTAGTTGAAAACATTGTTAGCTGAAGCAGCCTCTACCTGTTTGTTTCATGTTAAATTCTGTTTTGTGATTTCCTGCCTAAAGGCTAGGGGTGTGTCCCAAAGCCTTAATAAAAGGGAGAAAAAGGCCAGAGCAAGTGGCAGTCCTTCCCACTAGAGGAAGGCTCCCGCCTGGCCCCCCAATATCGCCAAATTAATGTTTTCTAGTCTCTCATTTTGTTTGTGTGCAGCTTCCTTTAAAACCAGAACCCTGAACCTGGAACCCTGAACCATTCGGGACATGGAAAGGGGCTCCCACAGTTAACACTAATATTCATCCCTGTCTGGGATCCTGTGTTTTTCCACCAAAATCAGGAGCCCAGGGATTTGAAGTGTCTTTCACTACAGTTTCCAGCCTGTAGTAGCAATATGCCATAAAACTTTAAACAGATACTTTTGTACTCTTCTCCGGTCAACCTATATAGGTGGGTTTCTCTGTGTGTTTTTCTTTCCTCTTGTTTTAAGTACAAAGGCTGATGTAGGACATAGAAAGTCTGTTATTCCTAAGAATAAACTTCTCTCTGATTGAGTCACCTTGGTTTTGCCTCTTTGTGGATAGGTCATTCTTTCAAATTTTTGCCGTATCTTATTAACATTTTACATTAGTTATTTTGCTTATTATTTATTTTATAAATCTCTTATAGCAATGTATCTTTCCTAAAGATTTTATTTTATTGTTGTTGTTATCGTCTTGTTTTGTTTAGTAATTGTTCTCCTATTTCATGATATATGGAGTATATGTGCAAATTACATGCAAATTATCATGCAAAATTAACTGTCTTTAGATTTCTTCTAAAATGATTACTACAATTTTAGACATACACTCCCAGAATATTACTATTTTTCTTTTTAATTTTTTAAAACCAAGTAAAGAATATTACTTAGATATACAAAATACAAAATAATATAAGATCCTTGTATTATTCAGATTGATATTCCCAGTGCATAAAAAAATACTAAATGTTCCTTAATGTAAATAACAGCAAAACAAAAGAACAGGATTGAATAAAATCTAGATATCAAATATAGAATTATATTTTTCTAAAGTATCACTGAGTGCTAAAAAACAGAAAATATTAATCATCATCATAATAGAAATATATCATGTTAGGAAAGAACTATTATTTTTGTAGTTGAGTAAACTGTAGCTTTAAAATGAAGGATTTATCCATTTATGCTACCTACATCCAATTATACAAAATTGGACATTGCCATTGTATCCAATGATAACTGAATACTTTTTGCCACTTCCTACTTCTTTTCATTCAATAATATATCCCACTAGAGCACTATGCAGAAAATCAAAATGCTTTGTAATATATGCCCATAATTCTTACTGTTGCTATTGATTGTTATTGGAGAATAAAAACTATTTCATCACTGCTGCAGTCGGCTGGAAATGCTACATGTAGGTTATAACACAGCAACTCTGGCTGTCAGCAGCTTTCATCTGAAATCAAGGGATTTTTAACATCACACAGTCTAAGCTTTTCATTATATTTAGAGAGAACATAAAACTCAGAGATAAAAGTGATCCGTCTTAGTCACACAGTAAAGGTCAGCCCTATACAAACCATATTTCTTTTAACTCTCAAATACACATAGAAGGAAGAAATGACTCCAGGTTTAAATTTTCTTTTGAAACATACTGAAGAGTATATGCATATCTGTTTTTATATATTTTTTATATTTTTGCATTCTTTACTTTGCATATGAGAATGTATGATGTTTATTTAAAAATAATAAATAATAACCATAATAACAGATGTTCCCACTAGACAGCAAAAAAAAAAGACTCTTACCAAGGCCTTGGAAGGCTTTAGTTTCTCTGTCCACAGTTGTGAACTCCTACCTCCTCACTTCCTTTATTTATTTATGATCTTATCCCTAGAGAAAGATGCTATAGAATAGTGTTTTAGGAAAGCAAATTGTAGATAAAAACAAAAGAGTCATTTTTTTCAAGGACTCATAAAAGATTAAAAAAAAAAGGATCGATTTTGCCCAAGGAAAATTGACAGATGACAGTCAACACCAAGCTGTATGCTAGCTCACATTCAAGGTTAGAGCCTTCATAAGAATACCTGAGGAAGACTTGGGAAAAATCAACCTGATGAGTTTTGCACTCGGCAATATTAGTTTGCTGAATATGGAATAACTAGAGCAGTGGTTCTCAACCTTCATAATGCTGCAACCCTTTAATACAGTTCTTTATGTTGTGCTGATCCCCAACATAAAATTATTTTTGTCGCTACTTCATAACTGTAATTTGCCACTGTTATGAATCTTAATGTAAATATCTGTGTTTTCTTATGGTCTTAGCAGACCCTGCTAGCTATTCGCGACCCACAGGTTGAGAACCGCTGAACTAGAGGCCCAGTGCATTAATTGGTGTATGGGCTGCAGATGGACCGTGGACGATTGGCTGAATGGGGGAGAGACCACGGGAGGTTGGCCACTGGCCCCCAAAAGGGAGGGGGCTGAGTCCACTGCCAACCACCCCCAGGGCCCTGTCCCACCTGGGCCCAACGGCCTTGGTGGGGTCAGGAGAGAAGACAATAGTCACTGGGCCAGGCACAGAGGAGAAATTTGTGACAAAGTCTATACCTTCATTGCTGTAGAGAAGAAATCTGGTCATGTAAATAAAGCTCATAAAATTCACAGTGCTAATTAACCATGTGAGAAAACATTTACTGTTTTCAACAAAAAATAGTCATATAATCCAAAATACATCTGTTCATACATAAAGTTTACTTACTTTTTTAATATTTTATATTCATTCTAGTTGTAACTTTAACAACTTCCTTTGTTACTTATGACATAGAATACTCTTTAAAGTTCAGAGAGTCATTAGTTATGCGTGGGTGAACAGTTTTTCTTCTTGTTTGAATTAATAAACCTGTGCTTTGATTCAGACAGGATTTTTAAAATTTGCATTTCATACAGAGTATTTTAAAAGGAATCCAACTTATTGTAGGATGATTTATTGTCAGTTTTATTTGTGGGGGGAAATTTTCGGAAATAAAATTTTAGTGTCCATTATTTTTTTCGTGGAGTTGTAGCAAAAATCCATATTCTCTTTAATCAGGAAGATGTTGCACATTATTATGATAAACTGAAAATGTTATGATGCAGAGCTGCAGTTGAAAATAACTTAGTTCAGAATTTTTCCAGGGGACTTGTTAATGTTGCTAATAATGCATGAAGAAAGATGTCCCCATCACAGTCATTTTAAATCAGGTAAATGGAGTTGTCCCTGGTTATCATCAATGCTAATTATATCTCCCCTCAAAAACCTTATAAAAGAACTCCAAATCCCTCTTGTTAGAGGTAAAAGGTTTGTATCCAATTCCATAAAATGTAGGCTGTCTCATTTTACACGAATTAAAACCTGTGCATCCTATAACCAAAGGTCAAATCTCTGTGCTAATACCGGGATAATTTGAATATTTTGTTTTGTCTTTAACTGTTTAAAATTAGTGGATAGTGAAACAGCAGACTAGTAAATTTCTGCCTACACAATAGATTGCTAGTATTTTTTATTTTCTAGCTGTTTGATTAATTAAATAGAAAGGAGTCATCCCTGCAATAGGCAATATCTAATGTAAGTTGTATTTACAATTAAAGAGGAATTTTGATACATTCGTGCCTGAGGAGTCATGATATTTAAAGAGCACATTATTTCTCCCCTTTCGATACATCATGACATTAATTCAATTAGGACATTAAAGTTAGATACCTGATTGATGTCAATGTATATTAAATATTAGGCTATAATTGGAAAAGCTTGATGAATCTTTGGAGTTTATTTGAATAATAAATGTGTGCATGTTCCATACGTAATAGCATGGAGATTTAACTTTGCCCCTTGATCAGTACTTTATTAGAAGTTGATTATAAGCTCATTAAGCATGAGGAAGCTCTTTCCTTTATGTTGGTTTTAAACTTATTCATCATCTATCTTTTGAAGAATCCTAAAGACTATTACAACCACACAACTATTCAATATAAAAAGCTTTGAGTCCTAGGGGAATATACTTATGTTAATAATCATCTTAAACTCAGTTCTTCTTCTTTGCCTTTCATCCTTAGATTCCTGCCAGTGGAAGTTGTCAAACCCTCAAATTCTTGAAGTCTAATCTCTCTGCTTCTAGATAAATTCTTACACAGGAGTAGGCGGGGATTCAGCTCTCCTTATGAGCTTGGGGGCAGTGGGAAGCAATGAACAAACCCAAGATCTTAGAGATGCTTGAGGGGATGGCATTGGGAGATGTTTCTACTCTCAATCTCGTTCCTGACATATTAGACATCCCAACATTATCAAAGTTGTCCGTTTCCATTTGAAAGTTCCATTTGCAGGGACAGGCTCCCTCTCACTGCCCTTTCTTTCACGTAAGATACCTGTCAGATCATTATATTTGTTGCTTCTCCTCTGCAGGCATTACATTCATATTCTAGGCCTCATTTCAGCCGCATCTGACCTTTAGAACTGCATCCGATAAGGAATTACTTTAAAATTGTCTAAGAGGCTTTCTAATCTTTCTAATTTTTAACCCTGCTCGTTGAATTTATTAATTTACGACATTATATTTGTACTTTACTATGTATGATCTCTAAGGCAGCTGAAGTGTCCAGGCTACCCAACAAATGTTGGTAATCACTATTGACGCTATATGACTAAGTGCTACAATCACTTTTTTCACAAATGCTCAATCCTTCATCTCTGTGTTACTCTAAACCGCTATTATTGATAACTTATGTACAACTGCTTACCATGAATTGGCTTCTAGTTCAAATATTTTATGCTGCTTTATTTTCTTCCATATCTATGTGTTGCTGAATTTGTCAACATTGACTTATCTCCAAGTCATAATGTTTATCATTTCTCTAGCATGTTATTATTGCCCAAAACATTGGAAATTCCTCATTTGGATTTATTTTCAGAGAAAAAAAATAAAAAACTTTAAAAAAATATTAGAAATGATTGTGAATATTTCTCCTAAAACACAGTAATTTAGGAATTTCCTTTGAAATTACTAAAAATTATTCAAAATAAAGTGTACTTTTTAAAGTAAAATATAAAATTAGATAAAACAATAAGTGAACAGTGTTCATTTAAAAGAACATTTCTGAGCCAAAACCGGTTTGGCTCAGTGGATAGAGCATCAGCCTACAGACTGAAAGGTCCCAGGTTGGATTCTGATCAAGGGGCATGTACCTTGGTTTCAGGCACATCCCAACAGAAAGGGTTGCCTCCACGAAGTGAGCAGGAGGCTTGGCTTCGCTCCAGGCTACAAAGTTTCAAAAGATCCCAGGACCTCTGCTTGAATTGTGGGGGGCGTGGCCAGCCTACAAACCACCTCAGGCCCCTTGTCCAGGCCACCCACACCCCAAGAGAACCCCCACCCTGATCTTGGACACACTTCAGGGCAAACCAGCTGGCCCCCACCCATACACCAGGCCTCTACCCTATCTAATAAAAGAGTAATATGCAGGTTGACCATCACTCCAACACACAAGATGGCTGCCCCCATGTGGTAAAGATCCTATCTCCACATGGACACAAGATGGCCACCACAACATGGCCAGCAGGGAAGGGTAGTTGGGAGAGACCAAGCCTGCAAGGGAGTGCAGTTGGGAGCAATCAATCCTGCAGGGGTGGGCAGTAAGGCATGACCAGTCCAGCAGAGGAGGAAAGTTCAGGGTGACTCAAGCAGATGCCCTGGTATCTGGGATTTATTTACCTTCTACTATTGAAACTTTGTAGCCTGGAGTGAAGCCAAGCCTCTTGCTTGCTTCGTGGAGGCAACGCTTTCTGTTGGGATTTATTTATCTTCTATAATTGAAACTTTGAAGTCTTAAGCAGAGGCCAAGGCAGGCCAGGGTGTGAGGAAAGCTTGGCTTCCTCCATCACCAGGGGCAACCCTAGCCTTCTGCTCTCTCCAGCTCTGTGGCTGCTGCCTTTTTTGTTAGAATTAATTTATTTTCTATAATTGAAACTTAGGAGGCCTTGGCCGGCCAGGGTGTGTGAAAAACTTGGCTTCCTCCATCACCGGGGGAAACCCAAGCCTCCCTCCTGCTCTCTCTTGGACCGTAGCCATCCTGGTTGTGTTAATTTGTATACTCACTCCTGATTGGCTAGTGGCTTGTGGGTGTAATTTAGTGGTGGTTAATTTGCATATTACTCTTTTATTAGATAGGCTTTTTCAGTAGAGTTTTGAAGTTTGATTTCAAAAATGAGAGAGAACATAGTAGAAAAAATATTGAAACAAAACATCTGAATTTCCTATACAGTGGTACCTCGAGATACGAGTGCCCTAACATATGAGATTTTTGAGATATGAGCCGTCAAGCGAGCCATTTTTGCTTTGAAATAGGAGCAACATTTGAGATAGGAGTAATCGTGCGGATCAGCTGGCTGTACACAACCCACCAGTTTACCGTGACTCGAGCATCTCATAGTTTCCCACGCCTCAAAATTACGGAACGAATTAAACTTGTATCTCGAGGTACCACTGTACTTGAACAGACTTGATCCCAGTCATCGGGTCACCATGTATTTTCCTGTGTCCATCTGCTTGTACTGCCACAACAATATATCACAGACTCGGTAGCTTAAGTGACAGAAATTTATTACACCACATATCTGCAGGTCAGAAGTTTCAGTTCAAGGGTGCCTGCAGACTCTTTTCTGGTAAGGACTCTCTTTATGGTTTATAGATCGTCACCTTCTTACTGTGTCTGACATGGCTTCTCTATGCATACATCAGAGAGAGGGGGGGGATCTCTGGTATCTTTCCCTCTTCTTATAAGGATACCAATCCTATGCAATTAGGGCCTGACTTTTATGACTTTATTTAACTCTACTCACCTGTTTGAAGCCTCTCCAAATATAGTCACCTTGAGGGAATGGGGTTTCAACACATGGATTTTTGGAGGAGGACACAATTGTCCATAATATCACTTCAGCAAATAACAAACCCTAAAAACAGATATGATATCAAGAAAGGAAGCAAGTATACTTATATTAAGGAATGCTTTACTCATTCTTTTTAGGAATAACATACAGTTACGAAGGCTTTGATTCTATAGTGGGCCATGAGGGGCATTAATTTCTATCTTCAAAACATAACTTCTGCAATCTGAAGTAGAAAATACAAGATAGCAGAAAATGCAGATGAGTTCTGAAAGAATAAAGCCTCTTTAAAATTAATCACAAATCAGTGTAGAACAAAAGTTAATCAAATGTGTTTTCTCTGCTAACACATTTTTCTCAGCATTGAGGAAGGAAATTGAGTTATATATATTTAATCATAAAACCTGTCATAATTGACCTGTGATTAACATGCCTTGAAATTGTATTATATAACTGATAAGGTTTATGAAAACATCACCGACACCAAGTGACATTCAAAGAAGGGTGACAAGAGAAAGATCAACCTTTATTATATTTGAAATTCTTTAGTGTAAGCAAAAAAAATCTGTAGTTCTTGAATATGCATGAGCATTTTGAATATGCATGACTTACAATAAGAGAACTTTGCTGATCCTAGAGTCACAAGAAAGTCAAAAGCAAGAAAATTCTATTCAGAAAAGCTTTATTAGGTAAAGTAATATTATGAAAAATAATAACTGAAAGCCAGCGTTATACAAAATAGTCATGAGACGCATTCTAGGAATGAAATTACTTCTTAGTGTCAAATAGATATTAAATCTTTCAAGTTGTTGCAATGCTATTTGCTATTTATGTAAATGGATAATAGTAAATTTCTATCTTTCTGTTGTGCACAGAACTGACTAGATGGACTTTCAGGAGCTATTTGAAATGGCCTGACCTGAGCCACCACACCAGTCCTCTTTCCACATTTCATTTTTCATTGACTGATTATCTTTCTCTGTTAGGTCCTTAAATGTCGACATGCTAGGGCTTGGTTATAGCAAATCTTCTATGTGCTAGGATTCTTTCCTTGACATTGGCACCTGAATATAATACATTAAGACACTTGAACAATAAGGGTTTGAACTGTGTGGGCCCTTTTATAAGTGAATTAATTCCAATGGATATCTGTACTGTTTTTGAGCATTGATTAGAAGTCCACAGATGTGAGGGGCTTATTGTATGTATTTATATTTGCCACTTCATATAGGAGACCTGAGAATGCTCAGAATTTGGTATCTTCAAGGGGTCTTGGAATTAATCCCCAATACAAAGGGACAACTTAACTTTTTGAGAAGTCAATGGATACAAGACACTAGGGAGGGGCAGGTGAGGGCGTGTACTGGGGGATAAGGGAGGCCGGGGGAAGCGTATGGGAGGAAGTGGGGGAAGGAGACATATGCACTACTATTTGTAATACTTTAAACAAAACAAAAAAAGAAAAGAAAGAAAAAAAAAGTTATATATGGATTCCCAACTGCTTGGGAATGGGCATATCTAACTTCTGTGTTGTTCAAGGATCAACTATATGTGCTTTCTACTACTACTGTTCCACTCCATGAGTTCTAAACATGTGCATCCAATTGCTTACTTGATATACCATTTACTGGTATGGCAAAACTTCAAACTTAATGTGGAAAGAAGTAACAAACTTCTGAGTTTTCATCCAAACCTCATCATATTATATTATGTGGTCCAGGTTATTCTCTATAATAAACATTATGTTATATTCTAGGTAACATATTTATGGCTCCTTTAGATTTATTATCTACCTTTTCCATCCTAGAAATCCTAGAATATAAGCTTCTTGGGAGCAGGAATTGCATTTATCTTGCTTAGCACAAAATTTCCATCCTGGAATGAAACAGGTGCTTAATAAATTTGAGCTTAATAAATTAATGAAAGGGAGGTTAAGACAATACACATTGTTGATAATTTACTTGAAATAAATAGTCCTACTATAAAGATACTAAAGCTAAGGTATCATTAAAATCCCTTGTAACTAAGAGATATATGCCACTTGGAAATGATGTGGACAAAAGGCAAATAGTAGTGGTTTCTGAGTAATAATTTTCTAATAATTACCTAACATTAATCTCTGAATGATCTAGTCAGCTACTTAAATTATTTCTTTTTTATATCAGTTTTGATAATTGTGGTTATCCAGATATCTATGAATTTCATCTAAATCAATAAACTATTGCCATAAAGTTTTTAAACTATCTTACTACTTTCTTAACGTGTATATCATTGGTAGTGATTTCTTCTCTTTCCTTCTTTTTATATCTGTCATTTTATTTTATGTGACTTTTATTCTTGACTACTTTTGTTAGGAGATGATCTCATTAAATCTTTGGAGGGTCTATTTATTTCTATGTTCTTCCCTATTATTTGTACATTTCATTGATATCCACTGTTATTTTTTATTTACTTATCTTATTATTGAAATTATTATAGATATCCCTATTTTTCCCCATTGAGCCTCTCCAAACCTCAACCCATACCCCAGGCCTTCATCACACTATTGTCTGTGTCATGGATTATGCATATCTACACTAACAAAAGAGGAACATGCAAATTACCATCACTCTGCTACTCTACGAGCCAATCAGAGTGAGTATGCAAATGAACCTGAAAAACATGGCAGCAGCCCTGTCCTCCCTGCCACTCCAGGCCTATGGGGTCGGAGAAGTTAGGCCCCACACCTGAGGCTGGCTGCATCCCAAGAGATGAAGAAACTGCCTGCCCCCTGATCCCAGGCTGCAGCCAGCCAGAGAAGTCTCCCACACTGCATCCCAGGGAAGACAGAGAAGCCACCCACCTGCAATCCAGGTGCTAGCGACTGAGGCTGGCTACAGCCTGGTAGACAGAGAAACTGCCCACCCTGTGTTTCCAGGCCACCAGTACTTGAGGCTGCAGCCCAGGCAAAGGCCCTGCCCACCATCCCCTGCAGCTGCAGCCAGCCTGGGCGCCTATGGCTGACCAGAGGAAGGGAGGCCCAGATCCTGGGTGCCTATGGTCAGCTGGAGGAGGGAATCCTGGGTCCTGGATGCAGGGGTGAAGCTGAGGTGATTAAGAGCAATCAAGCCAGCAGGGGAGCAGTTAGGGACAATCAGGCTGGCAGGCAGAAGAAGTTAGGGGCAATCAGGCAGGCAGGTGAGAGGTTAGGAGCCAGCAGTTCTGGATTGAGAGAGAGATGTCCAACTGCTGGTTATACCCTGAGGGGTCCCAGACTGGAGACCAGGCTGAGGGCCACCCTTCTGCCCCCTCTCTCTATGCACAAATTTCAGTGCACCAGACCACTAGTATGCATATAAATTCTTTGGTTAATCTCTTCCTGCCCACCTCCCCATCTCTTCTCTCTGAGATTCATCAATCTGCTCCATGATTCAATGTCTCTGGATCTTTTTTGTTCATCAGTTTATTTTATTTTGTTCATTAAATTCCACAGGTGAGTGAGATCATGCGATATTTGTTTTTCTCTGACAGGCTTATATAGCTTAGCATAACACTCTCTAGGACCCTTCATGCTGTCTCAAGGGTAAGAGATCCTTCTTTCTGCCAAGACCGTTTGGCTCAGTGGGTAGAGCGTCAGCCTGTGGACTGAAAGGTCCCAGGTTTGATTCTGGTCAAAGGCATGTAACTTGGTTGTGGGCACATTCCCAGTAGGGAATGTGTAGGAGGAAGCTGATCAATGTCTCTCTCTCATTGATGTTTCTAACTCTCTATCCCTTTCCCTTTCTCTCTGTAAAAAGTCAATGAAGCCAAAACCGGTTTGGCTCAGTGGATAGAGCGTCAGCCTGTGGACTGAGAGGTCCAAGGTTCAATTCCAGTAAAGAGCATGTATTCTGGTTGCGGGGACATCCCCAGTGGGGAGTATGCAGGAGGCGGCTGATCGATGTCTCTCTCTCATTGATGTTCCTAACTTTCTATCCCTCTCCCTTCCTCTCTGTAAAAAATCAATAAAATGTATTTTTTTTAAAAGTCAATGAAAATATTTTTAAAAAAGAGATCCTTCTTTCTTATAGTTGCAAAATATTCCATTGTGTAAATGTGCCACAGCTTTTTTATCCACTCATTTACTTATGGACATTTTGGCTATTTCCAGATCTTAGCTATTGTAAATAGTACTGCTATGATCATAGAGGTGCATATATTCTTTCTGATTAGTGTTTCAGAATTCTTAGGATATATTCCTAGAGTGGGATCACTGGGTTAACTTCCAAAATATGTAAAGAACTCATATTAACAAAAGGAAGACAAACAATCAAAGATAAAATGGGAAATGACCTAAGACACTTCTCCAAAGAAGACATATAGATGGCCAAGAGACATATGAAAAAAATGCTCAAGGTCACTAATCATCAGAGATATGCCAATTAAAATGACAATGAGGTATTACACCTGCCAGAATGGCTACCATCAACAAATCAACAAGTGACAAGTGTTGGTGAAGATGTGAAGTAAAGGTAACCCTAGTGCACTGCTGGTGGGAATGCAGCCACTATGGAAAATAGTATGGAGCTTCTCACCACCCCCCCCAAAAAAATTAAGAATGGAATTGCCACTCTTATTTTTATTCACTAATTGTTTTCTACCTAACTAGGGTTGTTTTGTTTCTTATTATCTAGTGTTCTAAGGAAGAAACTAAAATTATTTTATACTTTTCTTATGATACATTTAAATCTATAAATTTTCTTCTAAATAGTGCTTCATTTTTGACAGCTATATTTGCTCTCCAACTCAATTCTTAGATCGCAGTTTTATTCTTATAGCACTTTCAAGATAGTGTTCTATTATCTCCTGTCTTTCATAGTTTGTGAAAACAGCTGTCACTTATATCCTTTTACCCACTGCATGCAATGTGTTTTTTATTCTCTGGCTGTTTTTAAGCTACTTTGGTTTTCATTTTCAGCATTTCACATCTGATATACATCAGTGTACTGCTATTTTTATTTTTGTCTTTATTGTCTTTATTTCATATCAGGTTTGAACACATTAATATTTCCATATCTTCGGGTTAGTGTCTATTATCAGTTTTATAAAATTCACAGTCATTATCTCCTCCAGTGTTTCTTCTCTCCCACTTTCTTTTCCCTAATAACATTACAGACTGTATGGCATTTTTCTATGGATTACAGTTACTCTGTTTCATCTTAAACTATTTTTCTCTTTGTTTAACTTGTTATAATTTCTATTGACCTACCTTCATATCAGTGATTGGTTTCTCTGTTGTGTGAAATAAACTTTTAACATCTTAAAATCGGCACCTCTGATATTACATATTTTCCTAACATTTCAACTTGCTCGATTTTACATAATTGTATTTCTGCTGATGTTATTTATGCATGCTTTCCATTGCTTACACTAATCTTTTAACATATTGCTCATAATTATTTTGAAGTTCTTTTTGATAGTCCCGACATTTTATCTCTTTATCTGTTTTCATTAAACTTTCTGTTGATCATGAGCTACCTCATCTTCTCCAAATGCCAGAGAATGTGTGTTACGGAACAGTATAAATGGAGATAAATAATACTTATATTCATAACAGGAAACACTTCTCTAAGCCTACTAATCTGAATGGAACTGAATGTATGCTATTCAGTAATTGGTCCCTTACTTTCAATGATAGCACAGCGTATGTTCCTCATGGGGTTCAAAGTTTTAAGGTGGGGTGTGTCTTTTATGGCTAGCCTGGCTTGATACTGAGTCCTAGAAACACTCTGGAGGTATTTTTCCCTCTCCAGCCTAGCAGCTAGTTTTCTGAATCATGGATATTTCATGGATATTTCTCTGTGCTTTATAGCGTGGCTGCCAATTTGGGGGTGGAGGGTTGTGGAGGAATTTTTTGCACACTCTAATTTTAATCCTGGCATTAACTCTCTCTACCCTGCTACCTCTCTACTCAGTGCGAATGCAGAAAGCTGATATTTTTTCTCTCTTATACCATCAAAACCCAGCAGCCATTGGCTTGCTCTCAGTAAAGTCCATGAATTTGTGGGAGAAATTTCTTTCACCACTCTGGCCCTGCTCCTCCTCTTTCCCTCCCCCTTTTCTCAATGCTGTGGCTATTATTGCAGTTCCCCTGTTGAGCCTAGCTTTTTTGGTACTATTTCCAAGCAGAGATGATCTTCAGGAAAGAACAGAGGATGGGTACAAACTCTCTGACTGGAGCTCCTGCTATATTTCCTTTGTTACAGCAGTTTATATAAGGATGCTAGTTTATTTTAAATGTGTTTTATTATTATTATTATTACTCATATGTATTGCAGATCCCTTCTCCTCATGCCTCTTTGATCTGGACAAAAGCAGTTTGACTACCTTCTTTTCTAGAAATGTCTTAGCTTCCTCTATATTTTAATTAATTTAAGTGTATTAAATCTTCAGCTCTCTCATAAGAAAATAATATGATATTAGAGTCTGGTTTGTTTTGTAGTGAAGGTTGGGAATGAAAGTCATAGGCTTTCTCTATCCTACTAAGAAGGATTTATACTGAAATCAAACAAGTTAGACATCAGTTTTAAAACACAAATTAGTTTATTTTTACTTGTACCTGAGCAATGGGATGTTAAGGTGTTCTTTCAATGCCTTTTATTTCCAACAACATTTCTTTAGTCAAGTAGCTATTGGACATCCAGTTTCTGTTTGGTCTCCATATAACTGTTAGTATATTTCAGCGTTATTTATTTATTTCTATAATTAAAACTTTAACATTTGAAAAGATGTTATTTGCCTCAGCACCACAGAGACCCCATTCCTGAGAAGGGGTGAACGACTGGTGCCAGGCCCCCCACCCAGGCCAGGCTCCAGCATTAAGCTGAGACAACCCAGAGATCAGACAGCTGTGGCCTCATCCCCCTTGGGAGGCAACCTTAACTGCTGGCAAATCACAGGGCGCTCCCCTGTACTGGGGACTGGCTCCTGACATCAGCAGGAAGGTCGGCTGGTTCTCTCTTCAGCAGGTGGCTTAGCACCCTTCTGGGGACCACTGTGCAGGGCTGGAGGCCTGGAGGTTGAGGCCCGATATCCAATTCAAGTTCCTAACCTTTCAGCAACCTGCTGTTCCCTTTTTGGCAGCAAGAAACCTTAACTCTAAAGGAGTCCTTAGAAATCCCCTCTGGCATCTTCTAAGACTGGGGCAGAGATGACGAGCCCGGTTCAGGGGGCCCCTCCTTCCACTGGGGAGCAGCCTGAGAAGAAGCTGGTGTTGCTGGCCAAAGCTCGTTTCCTCTTCCTCCCCGCGGCTTTCTTTTCTTGGGAATCCGCGGCTCCCCGTTTCAGCTCAGGGGGGCCAAGGGCGGAGGTGGCCAGAGTGGTCTTCCACAGAACCTGCTTCACCTCACCCAGCTCCTCCAGGATCCTGCTGCTCGGAGTGGCGCAGACAGGGTGGAAGAAACTCAGTCCCGGGGTCACCTCTGTGGGATCCTCCAGGGCGAAGGAGCCTTCGGAATCCTGGGGCCGCTCCACAGTGTCCAAGCTATCTTCGTCCTTCTGACGGTTCCTGCACTTGGTGGGGTCACAGCTACAATCCACCCCACAGTTCGACGTCTGTCTCCTGCATCCACATTGCCTGTTCCCACACCAGCCCTTGCAGGAGCATCCTTGGAGGGTCCTCTTGGACGCCTTAAAGAATTTTGTTGGTTTCCATTCCTCATCATCCTCAGCATCACTGTCCTCGTCCTCAGACTCACTCACAGAATGTTCCGAACAGTATTTTAGATCCTCCACATCCATGCTTTGCTCCAGGAACTTTTCTTTACCACGGGCAGGTCTTGGTTTAGGCGGGATATATTCGAAAGGAGAGCCTGGGGATGGAAGGCGATCCTTCAGAAGATGAGGTTTCTGTTTTCTGGCTACTTGCTTCCCGATTTCATTCTCTCGGAGAAGCTGCTGATTTTGCACACACACTTCCTGCTGCTTCTCCGGTTCTTCCTGACCCTGCCGCGTGCTCCGCGGCTGTTGCTCCTTTTCCCCGTCTGACAGCTCGGGCTGCTGCTCTGCCATTTGGCTGCGCTGCAGCTGGCCCAGAAGATCCAGCACCTTCTCCTGATGCTGCTGCTCCCGTCTCAACAGCTCGGCCTGCAAGTCTGCTTCTGTTTCAGCAAAATGACGTCGTTCCTCAAACAGCATCTTCTGCAGGTCAGCGCAGCGGGCCTTGTTCTGTTTCAGGCCGCTTTCGAGCCGGCCGGCCTGTATTTTGGAGGAGACCAGCTCTCCGATTAAGAATTTCACGGCGCACTTGGCTTCCAGAAGGGAAGCCATGTTCTCCCAGCGGTGCCTTGGCCTGTCCTCGCTTTCTGCATCCAGAAGCTTCTGCTGCAGGTCAGCGATCTGAGCGCTCCGCAGCTCCATTTCAGTCTCCAGGCTCTCAATCTGCTGAGTAGTGGGATCTTCTGACTCCGAAACGCTGCCCTGCCCTTCAGCAAGTGAGAATGCGTGCCTCGGGAGTTTAGCAGCTGGATTCTCCCCCGATTCCCTTTGTTCTTTGAGTTGAGCCAGATCCTGAGCCAGGATCTTTCTGTCTTCGAGAAGGTCATGCAGGTGGAATCTGGCTTCCTCGGTACTGACCATGACTTCAATTTCATTCCCGAGCCAACACTTCACTCGGGCGGCGGCGCCTTCCAGCCCTTGGCTCTTCGTCTCTAGCCTCCTGTCTGAGATCTCCCGCTGCTTTTGGAGAGCATCCTTGAGCCTCTTGTTGGCGGCTGCCGCCTCCTCGGTTTTACGCCTGAGCACGTTGGACTGCCTCTGGAAGTTTCTTTCCAGTTTGAGCATCTCATACTGCCTTTTGCGGTCTCGTTCTTTTAATTGGATGACTTCTTTGTCTTTTTGTTGCCTCCACTGTCTGAACTTCTCAGCGTCCTCTTTCATCCGGCGCAGCAACTGGACCCGCTGGCTTTTCATCGCCTGGATGTCCTGGTTCAGCTTGGATATGGTATGCTCCGTGGATTCTCTCAGCTTCAGAAGTCTGGACTGTTCGCTCAGTTTCTTCTTCAGCTCAGCTATCTGACACTCGAGCTCCTGTAGACGCCTGTGGCGGCGCTCACCCAAGGTGGCTTGGTCAACGGGCCTCTTGGTTGTCTGAAGTTCAAGCAGCAATTCTTCCTTTTCCTTTTGCAGCGTGATGGCCTCCAACTCTAGATTTGTGATGTCTTTCTGGCACTGCAGCTGCATGGGCTGGAGTTGGCTGCCATCCTGAGTCATCTTCCTGGCCAGGGCCTCTTTCAGCGCCAGGGCTTTATTCAACGCAACCAGCTCCTGGGACATCTGAGCCTGGCGCAGAGCGTGCTGGGTGGGGAAGCCCTCAGAAGACCTGCCGGTCGGTGAACTGCTTTCCGCCTGAGCTTCCGGTTCCTCTGCGGTACCAACGGCTGCAGCCGCACCAGGAACGGTGTCATCCGACATCTGGATAATGAGTTGCTGCAGGTTACGAAGCATCTCCACGCTTTCTCTTAACTCCTGGTTTTCTGAGGTCCCCGCCAGCTTCTGAAGATCCACTTTGCAAGCTGCATGCTGCCGGAGCTCTTCCAGTCTGGCGTTCATTCTCTCGTTCGCCTGTTCTGTCAAAATAACCCTCTCCAACATCTGGGCTGTCTGACCGGCTGCCTCACTCAGGCCGCGACTTAACGCTTCGTTCTTCTCCATCAGGGAATGATTCTCCTCCAGCAAAGCCTGCAGATTCTCCGACGGCTCCCCCTGTTCGGATCCAGGCACGTTCCCGCCACGGGCTTGCAGCAATAAGACCTGTAGCTGTTGCACCTGTTGCTTCAGGCGATTCAGTTCGGCTCTCTGGGGGTCGATATTCACCACGGGCCTGTTCTTTATTCTCCTCGCTCTCTCGGCGTAGCGGAGGGTGTTTAAGGTCTCTTCCAGGTTGGAGTCGGCGGGACTGACGCAGGCGATCATGAGGGTGTGGCTGTTACCCCCCAGGGAATCTTGAAGCAGCCGAGTCAGCTTGGAGTCCCTGTAGGGCACAAAGCCACCCTTCCTGTCGTCTCCGAGGGCACTGATCACATTTCCCAAGCACAGGAGGCCTCGGTTGATACTGATGCCCTCTTTCAGCCGGTCCCCCTCGGCCTTGGTTTTCTTCTGTCTTTCTGACCCAGCCAGATCCACCAGGTGCAGCTTGGAGTGGAAGCTGCTGTCCGGGTCGCTCTTCTTTCTCTGCTCCACGGAGATGGTGAAGATGGCATGGGAGCGGGATGACTGGGCGTTCATGGCCGTGGAGGCCACCGTCCTGCCGGCGTTGCCCCGCTCCAAGTAGGAAACCATCTCTGGGGCCGCGACCACCGTCTTCTCGGTGAGCCCCACGATCTTGATGCCTTCCTTCGGGTCCTCTCGGATGTTGAGCTGAGAGGCCCTCTCACGGGGCGGGCCCAGGAGGTCCACGATGTCCTCATTGTAAATCTCCACGTAGGAGACCTTCAGGGTAAACTCGGAGTCCCGCTTCCTCTCGGCTTCGCTGAAGAGCAGATGTATGACCCGGGGGATGACCCCGACGCTGGGCTCCTTCTCCTGCGCCGCGGTGTAGACGCCGCCCATGGAGTAGGTTTTGCCGGAGCCGGTCTGCCCGTAGGCCAGGACGGTGGCGTTGTAGCCCTCAAAGAGGCCCGCGAGGAGGGGCGCCACCGCCGTGCGGAACACTTCCTCCTGCTCCGCCGACGGGTCGAACACGAAGTCGTAGGTGAAGGATCTGTCCGCGCCCACCACCACCCGGGGCTCCCCGGGCGGGAAGGACAGGCACTCCCGGCAGCCTTCCCCCACCTCCTTGGCGACCAGGGGGCGGCAGCGCAGCGCCACTCGGACCGGAATCCCCTTCCCCGGGTCTTGCATGGTCCCGCCTCGGCGGCGGTGCCTCTTCTCTGTCTGCCACGGCACTGCGGTCCCACCACCGGAGATTTAACCGCCAAAATTCAAATTGGTTGGTTCCGGAGGCGCCGGCCAATCAGAAAGCAGGTAGATGATGAGGGGGCGGGGCCGGGGAGAGAAGGGAAGGGAGCATGCGCGTTGCTGCGTGCGCAGCCATTGTTGATGATGTTTACCATAAAGTGAATCATCAGACACCGTGAATTAGTGTGAAAAGATGGAAACTGGAACGTTGTGAGGAAGGGAGAGGGTTCACTGAATCGTAACCAAAAAACAAAAGAAAAACTGCAAATCATGCCAGGCATTTCCCATCCACCTAAGGCCCCCCCCCGTTGTACTCTGGGAAATGGACAGTGATAGTGATACACTTATTATTTTAAGAAACTTTTCTAAAACCATACTGTGGCAATTATTCCACTTGGATTTCATATCTTTGCTTTATACACCTATTTCCCCAACGACTGTGGTTATAAATGGACCACACATGTCATCTTTGTTTCTTCAACAATATTTCCTCTAAATTCTGTTCTAGTTATTCTAGCAACAATCTGATATTTTTGCATTGGTCTTTTGTTTATAATTAAAATGACCTTTCTTCCAAAAGGTGCTAGTGTCAGGATTCTTCAAAAAAAAAAAAAATACTAAAAGCAGTTAAAAGGGCATTGGTGAAAGACTGTTCAAATAATAAGTAATTATCCTTCACACTTATTGATTAAAAATAAATGAAAGAGAGAAAGAATAAATTAAATTAAAAATTATTTTTTAGTATTAAGTTGAAAAAGTGATAAATGGCTACAAAGGAAAATAAATTTTATTTACTGTCATAGTAGCATATTTCTGTCTATTAAGGATATAATTATAAATGAAATTCAATATTGGTGTCTTACGGTAGTTGATCAGAACAGCCTGAGATCCACTTTTCCTGTTCTGATAGTTGGTGAAAATTAATGTCATTATGAAAAATCTCTTAATACCAATCTGAATTTGAATATTTATAAATCATGTATGCTCAGGCATACATGATTATAAATTGTGGTAAATATTATGTATTCAATGCTTTCTGATTGAAGTTATGCAAAACTAAAATGAATTGAATGGAATTAGGAAACTTAGTGAAAGGAAAAAGAGTGATCAATCAATATTATTTCATTATAATTAAAAAATATATCTGTTTTTCACCTACAATTTATGAAATTTGATATTTCATTGAAAAAATAAAAGAAATACCTATGTTTGCATTAAAAGTACAAACAAATATATGTGATAAAATAAATAAATATCATACATATTTTTCCTAGTATCCTTTTTCTTAAAGGAGATCATGTTTTTCTCTTTATACTTGAAATAATTTTAAAATGCTAAAGCTTTCCTGTGAGAATGCTAGCCCAATACTTCCTCATTTTACCTAATTTTTAAATCAAATATAAACAAACAAAAAAAACCTATTAGGCTGAAACTGGTTTGGATCAGTGGATAGAGTGTCGGCCTGGGGAATGAAGGGTCCCGGGTTCGATTCCAGTTCAGGGCATGTAACTTGGTTGCGGGCACATCTCCAGTGGAGGGCGTGCAGGAGGCGGCTGATCAATCTCTCTCTCTCATCGATGTTTCTGGCTTTCTATCCCTCTCCCTTCTTCTCTGTGAAAAACCAATAAAATATATTAAACAAACAAACAAACAAAAACTATTAGGCAGGGAGACTTTTCAGTTTCCTTGGTTAGAAATAGAAATTACTTAAGACCCTAATAGAATCCCCATTTGTTGTTTGTACTTTTGAGATGAGAAAGGGTGAATACCAAGGTAAACTTTATATGTTCCTCATTCCCTAATCATCTCACATGAGTCTCTTGGAAATCCGTTTCTTCAAACTCTAGGGAATTAATTCTTAATGAGAAGCTTTTTCTGATTAGGAAACAAAAACATAAAACCTACAACTTTGGAGCAGACTCTTATACAACATTAAAAGGTAATTTAGAGAAAATAAGAAAAAATAATTAATGATACTTGGAAGAACTCGCACTACAAAATGTGTTTTTTTTTTTGTTGGGTTTTATTTTTGTTTGGTTTTGTATGCCATCCTTAAACAACTCATTTCAATATGTAATTATTGAGGCATTTTACCTTTTTTGTAATTCTTAGAAATTCATATTAGCAACATTTCAGGTGTTCAATAAAGACATGTTGTTAGAGAATGCTATGTTAGACAATAAACAACTAGATTATTAATTAAAAAAAAATGAGTATACCATAAACCAATACTAAAATAGCTCATAATTAAATAAGCTTCCTGAATTTTAAAATTTGGTGTAATGAAATAAGGTTAGCAAATAATTCAAATAAGACAAATATTTTCATAGAGAGTATAAAAGGGAGATAAAAAAGCTTTTCTTTACAGTGGCAAGATATAGATAGGTAGATAGATGATAGATATGTAACTCTTGGTATGTAGATAGTTTTATATATAGTTTTTGTAGTGTTCCTAAAATTCAGCAAGGCATTAAAATGTCTGAAGTTATTTAAATTTTGAGTATTTTAAATGGCTTTAATATAGTAACTGTATTAACCTTAAGATCTCCTAAGCATCCTTTCTAGATTGCATCTGTCTTAGCTATATTTATAGAAATTCTGATGTAAGGAGTGTTTTCTGGGACTGGCAATTTGTGTTTATTTTTAAAACATCCCATAGTTTCTGCTACAAATAGCCCACATTATCACACTTAAAGAAACACTCTTCTAGTGTCTAAAATGGTTTATTTTTTTTACAATGGCTTATTTTTGTTTGTTTGTTTGTTTTATTTTATCAATAGACTCTTAGAGTTTTGGTCTACATTTAGCACTTTGAAAAGAATTAGGGACATTTGTCTGGGTTACATGTCAATCAATTATCTATCTTTCTATATATTTATTGGCTTATTTTTTTTATATTTCACACATAAAGGAATTATCAATAGTTTTATTTTCAATGATTCTTTTTTTTTCCCTTACTAATTCTTATTCACAGCCTGCTTCTTATATTTTATATGAGTAATGTTACCTTCAATTTTTTTTTTAGTATATTACTTAGAGCTTTTAAAGAAGTATTTTGTTTCCTCCACATTAAGCTCAGGATTATTTCTCTTTCTCTGTCATTCCGCACATGTATGATAATCTTGGTGGGCAACTTCATTTACTTTACTGAAATTATCACACATCCACCTCAAGTTTATCTGCACTAATAAGTCTTCTTTTGAGAAATATAGAATATTACCTTTTCTTTTCAGAATTCTTTTGCCCCTCGACTTTCTGACAAATGTTTTATGATTTTGAGTTGTTGATTCTGATTAATATTCATTCTTTTTTAAAAATTCCTAAAATTGTTTATACTCTTTTAAAATTTCTAAAATTGTTTATAGCTTTCTAATTTTTACTTGGGATAAAAGCCAACATTTTAATGACCAAATTTTTTTATTACTCAAGACTAAATGAGAATGTGAGAATGATTTTAAATGGAGCACAGTGGGTGTTTAAAGTTTTATCTTTAACGTCTGCCCAAAAGTTATATTGCTTTTCTTTGTCTTAGAGATATTTCAAAGCCTTTAAAAGATAACTGTATTCTAGCTTCTGTTGAGAAATCATGAAGCTATGTCCTTGAAAAGTATATTTCATCCTTGCTTCTTCCTTCCTCTGTGCCTACAAAGTAAAATTAATGTACTTGAAAACATTTAGAATGATATATTTTGTGACTTTTAAAATAAGATATCTATTTCATGTAGTAGTCTTCATTGTTTTTGTTTCTATTGCTAAACAGAAAAAGAAACAAAATATTTCTAAATAACTGCATTATTATAAGGATAAAATAAATAAGTCATTGCCCTGAAATACTTATCTATATGCAAACAACACTAAAATATTAGCTACTGAGCATTAACCTCTTAGAGTGTATACCTCAGCATAACATCTCAGAACTGTTTCCCATGCAGGACTCTTTCAGAAGAAAAGTAAACTGTCGCCTGAGGAAACACATCTGCTTTCCCTAGTGCAGCAAAATCAACCAAACTGCACATTATTGGTCAGAGAACAGACTAGCTTGTACATGGTTAAGTACATGGATAAACATATGCTCCTCCAACAGCACTTGTTTTTTTGTTTTGTGGTGTTTTGGGCACCTGAATACTCCTAGGACAATTTTTTTTGCAATATGAATACACACCAAATTAGAAATCGAGCTTCAGATTTTGGGACAAAATACATAAATGGCTATTTCTAGGCTTCCTGGGAAAGGGTAATGGAGGCAGAGATGAAAGAAATTTGTAGGAGATTCATATATATTTCTTGATGAAGCAAAGACATGTGAACTTACCTCATAGTTTATTAGAAAATATCACAGAGTTTTTATTTTAGGAAAACTGAAATCATGAGCAATACAGATGATCTATAAGCAAGCTATGATTGAGAGGTTCTCAAAGAGAAAGAAACATTGCAATTAATATTGAGATATGTGGTGTGCATAATAGAATGTCTGGCATGTAAGAAAATGAAAGCAATGCTTTGGATAATTCACATTAATATTACAATTCTCTTTATAATACTTTTGTGCATTGTCTTAAGAAAAAATATTAAGATTCAAATATCTGAATAACCAGAATAGCCCCCTTAATCTTTTCATATATGTGTGCAGGTATTAGGGGAACAACCTGAGAGAGGTGAGAAGATAGGAAAGCTAGAGTAATGACTTAGATCATGTCAATGATTAAGCAAGGATGATACCTGCTTTTCCTTTTACCTCAAGAGATCATATTAAAAGGGGAAGATGCCCACCTGTAATGGATATCAAGCGGGAAGATGGCACATAGGTGCCCCACCTTCCTCTTCATACTGCCACCTAACATAGGAATGTTTCCCCATGCTTTGGGCCTGCTGATGAGGCAAGGAGAAGACAAATAAAATGTCCTGCGTACATAAACCAGACAGTCAATAGTTCTGAACATAAAGGGAATGTGGCTGAAGATGAGGTCTCAACCTCTGGTGCTATCAATAATGTTTGTGTGGCTTCCTTTTATCACTGCGGCCACCCAGGCAAGGCCAGTTCTAAATAGCTGTATTGTGCAAGAGAAGAAATAATCATGAGAGAGGTAATAAACAGAAAATCAGACCCCTTCCCACTTTTTTTCTAAGTCAAATAAGTTCTGAAGTGTCTGTGATAACTCAAAAAGGGGACAGGCTTCCAAAGTTAATAATTATAAAGAAATTAACTGCAGTAAATGGTGTATGTATGTGTGTGCATGTGTGTGCAGTCCAAATATAATGAGATATTTCTTAAACATCACAAATTGTAGGAAATTTTATACTTCTTATGAGTAAAGACTTTTTTCTTTCCTTTCAATGTGTAAAGCAGATGGATATGGAAACCAACAGAGAGTAAGAAGTCTCTGTGGGAAATAAATTAACATCTCATTATCATCCGTGCCAATTAGCATTTATTGAGCAATTGGGCACTTGGTACTAAGAGTCACCACAGAGGCTGAATATTGAGACAGGTTTTCATATTCTTTAAATTTATGGTCATCTTTTTGGAGAATAGAATTAACCTGGTAATGCATTACATTGTGTGGAGTTGTTCTAAAGGAAATTATGCTTTTAAACAGGTTAATCTGAATGTTTCATTCTAACATCATTAGAATCTTATATGTCTTTATAAATAGGATTTTATAGAGTTAGAATAAAATCTACCTTGCAAATTATTGCTGTGAGCAGTAGGGAGAGCTGTGAATCGATTGTATGAATCAATAGATCTACAAGTTGACTTATTTTTTCCAATTTGATATTTGTGAGAGCAAACATCTGGTTCACTCCAAGGGTGGGATGAGTTTTCATGTTAAATGTCATTTAGCATAAAATTCACTCTGATGTTATCAGAATCTTCCTTTTTTGTAGCAGCTCTAATTTGGTAGAATCTCTTTATATAAAACCCTAAACTGCAAATAGACCAAACGGCAGGATAACTGAACAACCAATGGCTATAACATGTGCTGACCACCAGGGGGTGCGCATGGAACATGACTGGCGTTGGCAGTGGAAGGATGGTGGAGCAGGTGAGCGGGGCCACCAGACCAAGGTGGGGCACCAGTCGCTCTTATCCGGGCAATCCTCTGGTGGTCATTGAAAATTCTTTGCTCCTGCATGCTGTGGTCCCACCCAGTGCTCACACCTCCTGCTGGTGCCAGCCCCACACCGGGTGTGAGCAGGGTTTGCACGTTCAGCGTGTGGGAGCAGTGGCAGTGGGATCTGGGCTGCAGGCAAACAGGGACTGGGGGGCACAGTGATAGGGGCTGGGAGACAGCATGGAGGATGGGCTGTGACCCGCCCCTGCCCACCACAGCCTTGTGGCCCACAGTTCCTTCCAAGGTGCATGAATTCATGCATTGGGCCCCTAGTTTTTATTATAATTAGAATTAACCAATAAAAGGAGTATTGTCTGTGCTTCTCTTTTTCTTAAATATATATTTTAATTGATTTCAGAGAGGAAGGGAGAAGGAGAGAAAGACAGAAACATCAACGATAAGAGAGAATTATTGATCGGCTGCCTCCCACACATCCCACACCCAGAACTGAGCGCGTCACCCAGGCATATGCCCTGACCAGACAACCAAACCATAACTTTCAGGTTCATAGGTTGATGCTCAATGATCCAGCCATGCCAGCTGGGCTATGCTTCTCTTTATGTTAAAAATGAATGTTGATAATTTCTTTTGGAGTCTGACACTGAATCAATGGTCATCTCATTCTCAGATCTTCCTTAGAAGGTATTTCTTTTTTTATGTATTTGCCTCAACTAATATTGCTGTCTCAAGCAGTTGCAATATTAAATAATTTCCCTTGAATGTTTTTTGTTTGTTTGTTTGTTTGTTTGTTTGTTTTGGGTGGGGGGAATCATAGATATAGGGTTTTTCTCACTGGAAAAATTCTGAGTGAGATCAAATAAAGATGCCATGAGAATATGGCTTTTCCAAGGAGTTACCAGGGAGGTTGAATAATGAAAATGTTCTGAGGATGTCTTGTGTTTTTATTTTTAAAACCATACCTGCTACCTCCTGCCAATCATACCTCTGTGATAGGTAAGCCATTACTTTTAATATCAATTCTCCTCCGAAAGGACTCATCAAAGGCTTGTTGAAGGAAATGCCAGGCCTGATTGTTTGAAAAGCTCAATTGTACATATTTCCATTAAGGTCTGTTTAATTTATTCACATATAAACAAAATGCTCTTTATTGCATTGAATGCAGTTTTGATAGATGGCTGTGAGCATTCTATCCAGGTGTAAAAAAATACAAAGATAAATGAATTTGTTCTTTAATGCACACACTTTATGACTTTCATCTCCACCTGAGAGCATCCTTTGTCTCTCTATCTACTTCATGTTCCACTGAGAGACAGCTCTTTTTCTAGCTGGAGCTTGTTTTGTTGTGCTCCTAATGAGAAGCTACCTCTGCAGACATTAGAACAATAGCATTAAATCACATTTTCAACCACGATCCCCACATGTATACTAATCTTTTTTATCCTATCATCAGCATTTGATACAATTATCACCCCACCTCCAGAAAAAAAAGTTCTTTAATTTGATTCAAAGACAAAACATATGTTTGTTTTTCTTCTAACTCAAAAGTGGCTCCGGTTTTAATCTTCTTTGAATGTTTCTACTCTTCTTCCACAACTTATAATGGATGGAGTTTTCTAGAAGAGTCCTTGGACATCTTAATACCACTTATTTTATGAAAACTCTCAAATCAAGATTAATCCAATCAATAAATGGGCAAAGGACCTCCATAGACACTTTTTGAAAGAAGACATACTGAAGGCCATGAGATGTATAAAGATATGCTCAAAATCACTAATCATCTGAGAGATTCAAATCAAAACAGCAATGAGGTACCATCCATATCACACCTGTCAGAATGGTTGTCATCAACAAACCAACAAATGAAAAGTGTTGGTGAGGATGCTGAGAAAGAGGAACCCTCGTGCACTGCTGGTGTGAATGCAGACTGGTGTAGCCACTGTGGAGAACAGTATGGAGTTTCCTCAAAAAGCTAAAAATGGAACTCCCATTTGACCCAGCAATCTCACTTCTAGGAATATATTCCAAGAAACCAGAAACACCAATCAGAAAGAACATATGCACCCCTATGTTCATAGCAGCACAATTCACCACAGCTAAGATTTGGAAACAGCTTATGTACCCCTCAGCAGATGAGTGGATTAGAAAACTGTGGTACATCTACACAATGGGACACTACACAGATGTAAAAAAGAAGAAAATCTTACCATTTGCAATAGCATGGATGGAACCTGAGAGCATTATGCTAAGTGAAATAACCCCATCTGAGAAAGATAAGTCTCACATGATCTCACTCATTTGTAGAATATAATGAACAACATAATTTGATGGACAAAAATAGGAACCGAGTCATAGAAGCATCGAACAGAATGTCCAAGGAAGGCATGGAATGAGGGGGTAAGAGATTAACCAAAGACTTGTATGTATGCATATGAGCATAACCAATGGACACAGACAGGGGTTGGAGGGTATGGGCACGTGCTGGGGTTAGGGGTGGCCAGAGAGTGATCAATGGGGGGAAAAGGAAACTTATGTAATACTTTAACTAATAAAGAATTTAAATTTAAAAACAAATATTAGACTTCAGATATCAACCCACCCACCAGGTATTTTCACTCTCATGTCAAATACACTTCTATTTTGGAATACAGAAAAAATCATAAGAGAAAGAAAAAGCTTAGATTCTTGAGCTATAAAACTAACAGGGTCAAAATGGAGAATATAGCAGAAAAACTATCTGAGAAGAGAGTTGAGAGTAATAAACATTATTCCTCAACATTCCCTCTATCAGGGATTGGTAAAACATGGGCCAGTTGTGGAGGTGTGAATTGACACGTTATGAGTTTCTCATACGTGGTGCAGCTGGCTTCATAATTCACTCAAAGAGGTTTATTCAGTTTAGTTGACTCCCTTGGAAAGTCAAAGATTGTTAAGACACATGTTACATATAAAAAGTCAGTTAAAATGGGCAAAAATTTTACTCATATTTGGGAAACCTCTATAGAACTGAGAGAAAAAAGTACTGACACAAATTAAATGCCATGATTTTATTTGAATATTTCTAAGACTTTTACTAGGATATAATTATTGCATCATAAAAGTCACCCATTTAAAATTTACAATTCAATGGTTTTTAGTATAGTCACCACGATCTAAGTTTAGAACATATTAAACATCCCAAAAAGAGAAACTACAACCATTAGCAAATCACTTTCCTTTCCCGCCCTGCCCGCTGAAATAGGTAAATACATATATAACATCTCTTTCTTTAAAAATTCTCTTTATTGTTGAAAGTATTACATAAGTCTCCTCCAGGCCTTCACCACACTACTGTCTGTGTCCCTGGGCTATGCACATTTGCATATAAATTCACAGATTAATTTCTCTCTATCCACTCCTCAGTCCCCAGGTTTTCCTCTGAGATTCATCAGTCTTTTGCATCTTTTTATGTCTCGATTTATTTTATTCATAAGTTTATTTTGTTCTTTAGATTCTATATGTGAGTGAGATCATGTGAGAATTATCTTTCTCTGACTGGCTTATTTCACTTAGCATAACACTCTCCAAGTCCCTCCATGTTGCCTCAAAGGGTAAGCTGACCTTCTCTTACAGCTAATAATATTCCATGATATAAGTGTATCATGGCTTTTTTATCTATTCAACTACTGAAAGGCATTTAGGCTGTTTCCAGATCTTAGCTATTGTAAATTGTGCTGCTATGAACATAGAGGTCCATATATTCTTTCTGATGAGTGTTTCAGGTTTCTTAGGATATATTCCCATAGGTGAGGTCACTGGATCAAATGGCAGTTCCATATTTAATTTTCTGAGGAAACGCCACGCTGTTTTCCATAATGGTTGCATCAGTCTGCATCCCCACCAGCAGTGCACTACAATTCCCCTTTCTCCACATCCTTGCATCACTTGTCATTTGTTGATGGTAGCTGTTCTCACAGGTGTGAGGTGATCACTCATTGTCATTTTAACTTGAATCTCTCTGATGATTAATGACTTTGAGCATTTTTTAATATGTCTCTTGGCCATCTGTGTGTCCACTTTGGAGAAATGGACCCAAGCCATTATACTTAATTAATATTTGACAAAGGAGGCAAGAACATACAATGAAGTAAGGATAGAGTCTCTTCAATAAATGGTGTTGGAAAAATTCATTAGACAAGTACATGCAAAAAAATATGAAACTAGATCACCAACTTATA
The DNA here is from genome assembly GCA_004026805.1 of Lasiurus borealis. NCBI lineage: Eukaryota > Metazoa > Chordata > Mammalia > Chiroptera > Vespertilionidae > Lasiurus > Lasiurus borealis. The sequence continues at coordinate 35,445 of PVJN01007546.1, read as the reverse complement.
CCATACAGAAGAATAAATTCAAAATGGGTAACAGATTTAAATGTAAGTCGTGAAAGCATTGAAATGTTAGAAGAAACCATAGGCAGCAAAATCTCAGATATCTCTCCTAGCAATATGTTTGCTGATACATATCCTAGGACAAAAGAAACAAAGGAGAAAAAAACACACACAAATGAGATGACATCAAAATAAAAAGCTTCTGGACAGCAAAAGAAACCATGGACAAAATGAAAAGGGATCCCACTGTATTGGAGATGATATTTGTCAATGAGACATCTGATAAGGCATTAACTTCCAAAATATATAAGGAACTCAAATAACAAAAGGAAGCCAAATAATCCAATTAAAAATGAGCACAGGACCTAACAGCTCTTTTTATAAATGATTTCTTCTTATAGCAGAAACCTTTAAAGAATTATTCAGTTGCAGTAGTGTGTTATTCCTTTTTAAAAATAAAATGTTTATTAAAACAATTGTAGATTGACATAAAGTTGTAAGAAATAATACAGAGACATCCATATACACTTTATCCATTTCCTCCCCAAAGAAGCACTTTGCAAAACTATTGCAGTGCGATACGACAATGAGGATAATGACATTGACTCAATCCATTAATTTCATTCCGTGCATATTTGTATTTAGTTATATAGAGTTTCACTACACATGTAGATTTTTGTATCTACTAACACAGTCAACAATCTGAACAGTTCCATCATTGTACGTATCCATCCTATGGCCTTTTATAATCACAGCAGCATCTTTTCATTCTCCCTCTTCTCCCATAACCCTGATTCTGGTACCATTAATCTGTCCTCCATTTCAAAAATATTTTATGACTGAAATAATACAGTATGCAATCTTTGGATAGTCTCTTTTAACTCAGTATACTTTTATGGAGATGTACAAACTTCTTGCATGCATCAATAGTTATTTTAGTGTGTCTATATGATGAGTTAAATACTATTAACATCTCTATAACCATGGAAGAGATTGAATTTGTAATTAAAATTTCAGAAATATGTCTTTCAGTTGCTGAGAGGCAGCTTCTGGAGTTCATACTACAATTCTGTATTTTTTATTTTATTTTTTTAGCATCATCAGTTTTTGTTTCATGTATTAGAGATTTTTTTGCTGCATAGTTTTTTAGGATTTGTATTTCTTTCTATTTTATCTTTATGAAATCTTATCTGTTTAATGTTCTTTACCCTGAAATCTATGTTAGAAGATTCTAATACAGCCACTCCTTTTTTAAGTATCAATGTTTGCATATCATATATTTGCCCATCTCTTTCCTTTCAGAATGATTGTAACTGTTAATTGTATCAACAAATGGTCATTGTTATCAGCCCCAACACAACTGGACACTAGAGCCTAATCAACTGGACATAAAATTAGGCATTACAGTACCGTTATACGACATTTTGCTTCCATTTATCCTTTAACAGGCATTTGTGATGCTTCTACTTTAAGGCTATTATAAACAATGCTACTAAAACATTTCAACATTTTTAATATTGACATATATTTTTATTTCTCTTGTGAAGAAATCTCTATGAGAGGGATTTATGAGGCATGTGTTAGTTCTCTGTTTAGTGTTTTGTGGAACTGCCAAATGTCTTCCAAAGAGCTATATCGCTTTACATTCCCACCTGCAATGTGTGAAGGAGCCAATTCCTCCATATCCCCACCCACATTAGCTATTGTGTCATTTCTTATTATAGTCGACCAAGAAGAATAAAGAGATGTTGGAGAAAATAATGGAATAGGCCGCCATCCTTAATGTGTAAACAGAGCTCTATGTTACAAGGCTCAGGAAAGCTTTTTTCAGAAACTGGCCATAAAAGCAGTGACTAAGAGCATTATTTTGGTTCTAAAGAACAGGCGTGCCATTTCTAGTTTATATAATGTTGGACAAGTTGATTCCCCTGTGTTTCTTTCTTATCTAAAAAGAGAAACCGTACTAGTAACCCTCTTACTAAAAAAACGTGCTATGTAATAACGAGTGCTAAGATAAACTGAAGAATTTGGGGCTACTGTACAGTGGAACTGCCTTTGACCTCAGGCAAAGGCAATGATGCTAGTCAATAAAAGTTTGTTGATTTTTATTTTTTATTTTTATTTTTTAATATATTTTATTGATTTTTTACAGAGAGAAAAGGAGAGGGATAGAAAGTCAGAAACATCGATGAGAGAGAGACATCGATCAGCTGCCTCTTGCACGCCCCCTACTGGAGATGTGCCTGCAAGCAAGGTACATGCCCCTGACTGGAATCAAACCTGGGACCTTTCAGTCCGCAGGCCGAAGCTCTATCTAGTGAGCCAAACCAGTCTGGCAAGTTCATTGATTTTTAATAGGAACTTTAATATCATGGAGTCCAATAATATCACCTTAGTACTTATGTATGTTTACACTTTACTTCAAATTAGAATGTCTCTTTTCATATGGTGCTGTTTTAAATCATGGGACATATTTCAGAAGCAAAGTAGAAGCATATTGATGCAAATGAAGCAGCAGAGGGATGGAAGTTCAGTGTGATTTACTCACTGGGAATCATTTATGGTCTTGAACTTTACTTTCCTCATCTGTAAAAGAAGGAGATGTGACGAGAGAACCGCTGGGGTTCTCTAAATCTTCTCGCTCGTGGTGGTGAATATAGTTTCCATATTTAAAATGTCTTATTTAAATCACACCTTCATCTTGCTTTAATGACACGGTCGTGTACCAGTAAATCATATCTGCTCTTTCGGCGTTCTATGTGCTGTCAGGATGTGTGTCAGAAACCAAGGAGACAGGCAGAGCTGTCATTTACTAACAAAGTACTTTCCTGATGCGGAATTCTATATCCAAGCAACACTTGAATTCTACTTACATCTTTGATATCTTACTGCTGAACTTTTTAAATATTTTTAGTCAGGTAAACCATTCCCTCAGGATAGTCTCAGTAGGGTTGTTTTACCATGTCCTGAACCTTAAACGTACTCAATCAGAATTTTAATGGAAAACTTTGGAATTTTTCATATGCTATCCCTTGGAAGTAGTAGCAAACAACACACAAAAAAAAAGTTCGGTACACCTGTGACCATTTAGAAAAGCAGTTAAATGGAAACCACAAAAAGCAAAATAAAACAAAAAAAGGAAAAGAAATGTTAAATGATTAGTCCATGTATCAAGCTTATTGCCAGTAGGGTCATGATGTCACCTGGAGAATAAGATGAAGTCAGAGTCCCCAGTCGGTAAGGCTCAGTGGTTGAGTATCAGCCCCTGGACCAGGAGGACAGGGTTCGTTTCTTGGTCAGGGCACATGGCTGGGTTTCAGATTCAACTCCCAGTGTGGGGTGTGCAGGAGGCAACTGATCAATGATTCTCTCTCGTCATCAATGTTTCTATCCTTCCTCTCTCCAAAATCTATTTTTTTAAAATTTGAGATTAAGTCAGACAACAAAACTAAATATTTTCTTGTTTTGAGTTTAATTTCTTCCATCTCCAAGGCTTTAAAGGGTCCTTTGAAAATATCCCATTATGTGTTGACTCCAATTATCATTGGGAAAAGAAACAGGATAAATTGTTTACATGATTATTATTTATGAAAATAAGCGACAAAAGATCTCTTAAAAAACAATTTGTTAATTCGGGTTTATACAACTTCAAAACGACTTACATGATTGATCTCTTATCTACCTCACCTAACTTTAATCTTCCTCCTGTAATTTCACAGTCTGTTTGAAGCTTTACTGTCTCTGTATCTATCCTTTTGTTCATCAGTTTACAATGTTCTTTATTATCCACAAATGAGTGAGATCCTGTGGTGCTTCTCCTTCACTGACTGGCTTATTTCACTAAGCATAAGGCTCTCCAGTTCCAACCAGGTCAACCAAAGGACTTGTATGCATGCGTATAAGCATAACCAATGAACATAGACACTGGGGGGGGGGGGGGGGTTAGAATATGCCTGGGAGGGAGGGGGGCAATGGGAAGATATGTATAAAAAATTAAAAACAAATAAAAATAAAAATAAACTCTTCTAATCTGAAAAATAAAATAAAATGTTCTAAATAAAATAAAAAAAACAACAACAAAAACAAAAATCGACTTGTATGTATTAATTTTGCAATTCGTGAAAATATCACTGATATTTTTCCTATTTGGCCTTATCACTCTTCAAGACATAACTCAAAAGCCATTTTTGACTTAAAAATTTGCTAATCCTGTTTTCCACCATTATTGACATAAGTCTGAAAAGCGGAAATAGTGGAAAGATTCTAGCTTCTGGTGGAGAGGTTGAGCTTCGGAGTTATTCACCTGCTATTTCTGGGATGAGCAAGAGGAAGGAATGACAGCCAATGAGTGTGTCAGTCCACACTTTTTTCTTGCTCTCAGCACCTTACAGCTAAGCAGCCCTTTCCTCTCCCTCTTCTTCTCCTTCTTCCACTTCCTCTTCCTCTTCCTTTCCCTCTTCCCCTTCTTCTTTTTCTTCTTTCTCACACCCCTTCTGTTCCTCCTTCCACTCTCTGTAGAAATCAATGGAAAAAAATATCCTCAGGTGAGAATCCAGTTTGTTAGAAATTGCTTAGTGGCCAGGCAGCATTATATAATTTTCTAAAGATATTATTTGTTCTAGGAAAAGGAAATGTGCTCAAATTCTTGGGAAGAGATTTCAATAAGTGTCTACCAGTCAGTTTTGATAATCATGTTCATATTTGTGAAATCTTTGTTTTGTAGTCTTTATTAGTTCTTTATTAACTGAAGGTGTGTTAAATCTCTCACTCTGTGATTTAATTTGCCTATTAGTGTTTGTAAAACTGTAACTCTTTTTGCTTTAAATATATGGAGGCTGCGTTTTAAGATGCATATAAATTTAAAGTTGTTACATCTCATAAGCTTTTTTAAAACTGTACTTTGCATGCCTCTTCAGGGTGAGGGCCGGTCTCCTCATCGTCCCCTGGGGAAGGGATAGTGCTGGTGGTTTACTTCTGGTTCATTCCTACCCTGAAGGTGGAGCTAGTGTGGATGGTCATTAATTTGGTCTAAACCCCATTTCCTTCTTTCAAGTTCGTCAAAACCACACTTCAGTTTTACAACTTGATTTTATGCTTTGTTTGCATCTCAAGATTTTCTTTTTCTCCTCTTATTTGTCTTGCTAATTTGTCTTTTTAAAATATTTTATCTAGAACAGGAAATGGCTTTTATGTAAAGTAGCCCACATTCTCTGAAAATCAGGATTCATATTTTCAATACTTCCTTCAAAGTTCAAAGCTACTGTTTGCATGTTATTACCATTAACTATCTTCAAAAACTAGCTTCAGCTATACTGATCTTTTCTTTTTTTTACTTTTTTTTTTTTTTACTAATATCCCATGTGTCTTACTCTCTCCACTATATGGTTTTGCTTATATCTGAAAATTTCTTCCCTTCCCCCAGTTGCATAACTAATTCCCACTCATTTTGTAGCTTAAAATCCACTTTAGGGAAGCTTTCTCTTATCCCAAAAAAGTCTAAATCCCCCTTTATACACTTAGACTTGCATCTCTCCTTCATAGCATTTATCACAGTTGCTCTTTACATTCACACATTTGAATGGAGGGAAAGTCATATGCAGATAAGAACTATGTCTGATTTTGCTACTTATATTATCATCAGATCCTATTACTATAGCAAAATATGCTCAAAAATATGTATGAAATAGATGAATGAAATAAATAAGTGAATAAGAAATTGAAATATATGAATATTTACTTCAGGTATGCAATTTTGAGTCTGAGCACAATTAATTTCTTCATAATTCAAGTTGGTTTATTTTTACCTATATATTTTATTACCTATATATTTTTCACATTTCAATAGGGGAAATATATCCAGTCCTATTGGCATTATTCACTTATTATTTAAAATTAATCCTGGCCCCACCGGTGTAGCTCAGAGGTGGAGCTTCTACCTAGGAACCAAAAAGCCACTGGTTTGATTCCTGGTCAGGGCTCATGCCCAGGTCATGGGTTCAATCCCCTGTGGGGGCATGTAGAAGGCTGCCAATCAATGAAATTTCTCTCTCATCAATGTTTCTATCTTTCTATTAATCTCTCTCTAAATAATCAATTAAAAACACATTAAAAATAAAATTAACTTAATCTTGTGTTTTTTTTTCCTGATATTCAAGTTTTAAGTCATTGTTTCTGCCATTCAGTATTCTTAGAGGAAAGACATTTATTATTGACTATGGGCCATTGCTTTCAGTATACTTTCTCTTTATCTGATTTCTCTGCATCCTGAAATTATTTCCTCTGGGCTTCTCTACTGCTGTGCCCTACTCTGTCCCAATATCTCATATCTCATTTGAGGTTTTGTTTATTTTCTTCTTTCTTTTGTTTTTGTTCCTTGTTTTGAGTGAACTAGCAACTTAAGTGAGAAATTGAATTAAGATGAAGACCTCAACCTATGGTCTTATTTTGTGGATCAGAAAATATTTTTCTGTGCATCCATTTGTGCCTGGAAGTTGTTCTATAGCTATAAAGTTGGGTCATAATTTACTCTCTGACTCTCTCATCTTCCCCCTTCAGTTCTGCAAGAAGGCAGGGGCAGAAAATAGCACTAATGTAATGGATAGTTTCTTTGTTATCCTAAAAGCTAATGCTGATTCACAGTTTGGAAGTGGGTTACATGTACAATGATTTTCATATCCTCATGTTTTGACAAGTTTTCCAGTATCCTGCCTAATGACAGAAGGAGACGAATGAGAATTTTAGAAATGCATGCAGTTATTTTATGTCATGGTGCACTCTATTGAGTAAAAAAAAAATTGTTAATTCACAATTCTTTTTTTCCCATCAGATTTTAATTTCACTAGATATTGCAGATACTCTTCAGAGTTTATAAAGGGATGCTGTATTTATTTGCTAACTTTAATTTTGATGAGGTTTACATATCTTTATTTTTGTTTCTTTTGTTTATTTAATTGAATATCATGGAAAGACTTTATACCTGAATCTGCACTAGAATCTACCTTTGAAATTACCATCACTAAAAAAAAAAAAAATAGAGGCAAGTGATAAAAGTCATATATGTATGCAAGGCAAACCTTAGAATAAGACTTATAAGTTAGTATGTGAAAATCAATACATGGAAGAGAACTGCATGGATGCCTTGCTCTAACACAGTTTTAGATTTTAACATTTGACTTATTTCTTATCAGAAGCACATGGATACTCACTGCTATATACAAGCTTTTTAACTAGCAAATTGTTCGAGTTTATATACAAGAGAGCATCTAACTTTTAACAGCTAAGGAATATACTTTGTAATAGTATAGATTTTGAATAATGTTAAAAATGAAATATTCACAAGGATGAATATACTTTTTCAGATGTTTCTCACATATTAAAAGTATCCTCTATTAAACTAAGCAAATTTTATTCTATGTATAAATATACTTGACAGCTATAGAGATCTGGGTTTATATAGTAGTGCTTTTAAAAACAGTTTTTAAAACCTTCACTATTGTGTATAATTAGCCCTTGACTGCAATTATTTCAAACCTGTCATTTGATAATACACATTTTATTCTAATAAATTCTGACAGTTTTTTTATCATATGCGAAGTCCATTGAAATGCATGATCGATTTCCCCATGACAGACATATTGAATGAATTAAAAAGTTACACTTACATGTTTTTATTTTTATTTTTCCCTTTTCACATAGCACCAATCTATTTGTTTCAGAAGTTTGTCTTGCTGTTCTGCAGCAAGCTCTCATGTGCCCGTCTACTTGAAATAAAACCAAGGCCTCCACATTGAACTTCACAGCTATTACCTTCTTTTGAACAATATTTACTTCCAAGAGCTGTGCTTACAGACATCAAGTTTCTTTACTCTGGACCAATATCTAATGCATTAGAGTTGTTTAGTGTAAGACTATCATCTTCATCATGGGCAACAACGAATAAATATCTTTGTGTTGCTTTTTATGTTGTTAATCTTCATCTGAGGATATTTTTCCATTTATTTTTAGAGAGAGTGGGAGGGGAGAGACAGAGAGATGGAGAAACATTGATGTGAGAGAGACACATCAATTGGTTGCCTCCCAGATGTGCTCCTACCAACTGGGGCCTGAGATAGATCCTGCAATCAAGATGCATGCCCTTGACCAGAATCTAACCTGGGATCCTTCAGTCCTAGGTCCAATGTTCTGTCCATGGAGCCAAACTGGATAGGATTGTGTTTCTTCTTTATGCACTGTCACTCCCCCTATTACCAGACTGCAACCTAGCTCCAGGTAACAGAGATTAAAAAAATCATGTCTGATGAATGAGTGATTTTATCTTGATATTTAAGTGAAATATAAACACAACTTGTGTTTTTCTTCTCTTTTATTTTGCTTATTTTGTCTAAAGTGCAATTAGACACCCCAATTACACTTTAGACATATGCAATATATATGTAAAGTGTTCAATATATACATGAATATATATACATGAATGCAGGAGATAGAAAGCAATCATATATCTGCAGTAGATATATGTCTAATTCAGTGGTATTTTATTGCCAAATTAGAGGCCCAGTGCATGAAAATCGTGATGGGAAGGAGTGTTCCTCAGCCAGGTCTATACCCTCTCTAATCTGAAACCCCTTGAGGGATGTCTGACTGCCAGTTTAGGTCCAATCCCACAGGCAGTCAAACGTCCTTCTCACAATCCAGGACTGGTGGTTCCTAACCACTTACTTGCTGTCTGCCTAATTGCCCCCTAACTGCTTTCCTGCTGGCCTGATCTCACTCCCAACTGTCTTCCCCTGCCAGTCTGGTTGTACCCAACTGCTCTCCCACGCAGGCCTGGTCATTCTCAACTGCCCTCCTCTGCCAGCCATCTTGTGGTGGCCATCTTGTAATGACATGGGGGTGGCCATCTTATGGCACCCATCTTGTGGTTGTCATCTTGTGACAACATCATGCAATGCCACCTAAGCTTTTATTATATAGGATGTGTTGGCAAGTGAGGAGAAAATTAATCTATTTACTTAATGATATTTATTTGGCATTCTTCATTGCTCAAGAAATCTTGGCTACCAGGAAGAGAATATAAATCCTATATTTTTATGCTCTGCTTTATTCATTGCTACCTGATACTTCTTCACATGCTCATCTTCCAGCCTACCGCTGTATCTTCTGTCTCCTGTTCCAGAACACTTCTACCCCAGAACAGCCACAAAACCTGGAGGGGGAAAAAGGATCTGTGACTCTTGGCAATGCCCCCTTTCTGATGAGTGCTGGTCTGAGGGTTTCTAAAGGACCCCCGAGTAGCTTGCTATTCATGAGCATGCTTACAGAAGCCTGGCACAATCCGAGCATCTGAGAAGCAAATAGGAAAAAAAAAATCTCCAAATCAAATGAGAAACCAAGGCCCAGTATTCATTAAAAACCCTCTCTTGACACTGAGTCATTGGCTTGTAATTGGGCACTTGTGAATAGATGAGAACTTTTTAAAAAATCAGTGATCAAAACAAATAGATAATCAAAATCACATTATTCTCATTAAAAGTGACTTAATGACCAAACTCCTTTTCTGTGGATATTTAATCAACATTTGTATCCCCAAGGGGGGCTAAAATAGTTGAGAGCTCACGAATCAAGATGTCCATGTGGAAATGAAATGATAAGGATCTGAAAGAAACAGGAAAATAAACCTGGAGGAGATGTGGATGCAAAGAATGGTGGCAATACAAATAAAAGTAGAAAAATCTAGAAGAGATCCTTATGAGTTAGACCCCTGTTTTAGGATACAGCATACAGAAAAGCACTGAGTTCATCCTTTTGGCCTCCGTGCAATTAATATTGCTCTATGTTTGAAGTTGCCGCTACCAGAACCAAAAATTGAGTATCATATACAAACCTACATAATTAGAGGTGACCTAATGTCGACAGGATTTTTCCATTACATTAGGTCATAACTCTAATTTTCTACTCTTGAATATTTACCAAAGAGAGAGCTTGAGGTAGGGCAAGCTGGAATGGGAACATTTTCAGAAGAAAAACTGTAGTTTAAGTCTCCAAACTTCATAGAATGTTTGGTGTTCTCCTTGTGAAAGACGCTGAAATGTTTGAGTTTAAAGAAGCAGGAAATACCCGAAACCGGTTTAGCTCAGTGGATAGAGCGTTGGCCTGCAGACAGAAAGGTCCCGGGTTCGATTCCGGTCAAGGGCATGTATCGTGGTTGAGGACACATCCCCAGAAGGTGGCGGGCAGGAGGCGGCTGATCGATGTCTCTCTCTCATTGATGTTAATAACTCTCTATCCTTTTCCCTCCTCTCTGTAAAAAAATCAATAAAATATATTTTAAAAAATTAAAGAAGCAGGAAATAAAAAGCCAATCCCCTCCTTAGGATCTGTACTAACCTCAGACAGATTACTGGGAGAGCCTTCCCACCCCTGATGTTATGTGAACATACCCAGACATGAAGGAAAGCCATAGCTAGATGCCTTCAGAAAAGGAGCCAGGACTCAGCCAGTAGAAAAACGAGGTGCCCGCATAAATCAGATTTAGAGTTTTCGGTATTGCCAAAAGTGTCTCCTCATAAATAAATACCTGTTATTTTGCTAGTCCTACAGGTTTTAATGTAATAATTTGTGGTACTTAGTGTCAAAAAGTAGCTGCTGTTAAGAAATAGATCCCTGTGAAGTACCAAATGTCATCTAATCATCCATTCAATCTCAAAACAAAAGGTACTAAACCTTTTCCCTGGACAGAGAGTTAAATGAGAATCACTCTGAGTCATACATTATCGGCTTTATATGTAGTTCATTAATGATCATGCAACTGGACTTAACTCATTTAATTTAGAGCGGTTTATCTGGAATTGGGAGGAAAGGATTAGGGAAAATCTAGAAGAAAATGATGTGCTAAATATTTTAGAAACCCGGGTTTTAAAAAATTAAGAATTTCAACAACCAAATGTAGTTCCAAGATAGAAGACTTGTTAAGTTTTACAACGTGTAAGGCAGAAATCCATATTTAATACCCAAATGTAATTATGCTCTTGTAATTTTCATTTTGAAAATTTCAAATTACTAAACCAATAACAGTGCAGAACATATCATATAATATCAGCTGCTACTTTAATTTATTTTGAATGCACTGACTTAATCTAATATGGTCTTCTCTGTGGTTATAGTTCTGAATACCTGAAATTTACTTTTTCCATTGTCATCAGTAAGTCTGCACATGAATTTGTCTTTGTCCGTTCTCCTAATTTACCTCACAGATAGAATGTTTTGGCCTAGTAGGTAAAGCAATGCGGTGCTTTCTTTTCTATTTTCCATTATTGAAAACATCTGAAATATGTCACAAGCGGCCTTAGTCATGCCCCGTCAAAGCTGCTTAATCACTACCTAATGCCTATTTGACAGAGGACTATGATGGATGAATTATTTTTGTTCTTTTGTATAGATTTTTTCTTTGAGACACTAACTGCGCAAACATTAAGAAGTAATGTTTGTTCGTAGGTTACATGACATTTATTAAGAAGGACATGAGACACAAGACTCATCTTTTTGTTTATTTGTTGCCATCTGAGGCGTATGGATTCTATGTCACATAGAAAGTACATAAACAATTATCTTCACACAAGAAGAATGAGTCAAATGGAAGCACATAAATGGTGTAATTATGAAAAATCCCTTCCTGCTGGCTTTCTTGTTATTCCAAGATGTTACTCGGAGTCTACATACTTGACCAGCGTTGGCCTAAGTATGTGTTTAACCAGGATGAAAAAGAATATGAGATCTCTCCTAACTCCTTCAAACTGACAGAGCAGTGATTTATTTTTATTTTACCACAAGGGTTTTTCTTACATGCTCTATCCTGAAGCAAATACAGAAAGTGAGGCAAAATAGGCTAATTCATTACACTTACGGTTGTCTCTCTCTATAGAAATATGATTTTACTCTCTGCTGAGAGGTTAAAATGAGAGGAGACTGCCTTCTGTAGGTCACGGAACCAGTGGAAACATCAGATCACCTACATTCTGCTAAACATTATGTAAACCTTTCAAAAATGAAAATGAGAAGAGGTCAATGGGGAAAATAAGGAGACATCTGTAATACTTCCAACAATAAAGATACATTTAAAAAAAATGAGAAGAGACCATTCCAATTTTTCTTTTCAAATAATAACACCTAAGGAAGGAGGGCCACACAAGTACAATTTTTGGAAAGCAACTATTAAAAGTTAAATATCAAAGAATGCTTTTATTCTCCATATAATCATAAATATTCATAATAATATATTCATTTTAACTGTCTGGCACCAGCGTAAAGATTTCTGAATTAGCATGCCTGATGGAGTATAGTACATTACTGGAAATTGAAATGAATGCTGGGCTTTTTTAACCTTTATAAAATCTGTGGCTGAGCCATCTCCTATTCCTTTTGTATCTTGTCACATCAGCCAAAGCCATCAACTCAATGGAAAGACTGAGCAAATAAAATTGGCTGCTACAAAAAAAAAATCACCAGAATGGCTGTCAGGAAGAATAATGATAATTTTTCAAAACTATTAAACTCTATTACTAGAATGCCAAATAGAGAAAAGCAACCATAATGTATAATTGCCTTCATATAAAATGACTTAAAACTTAAATTTTTTCTTTAACTGGTATGCAGAATTTTGAAAAATCTGACCAGTAGGTCAATTGTAAAATTCTTCTGAAAATTATAACTATAAAGAAGGAGTGAAATAAAAGAGAAAAAATTTAAAAATTACTTTATTTTTTAAAAATGGTAGTTTAATTTAACCAATAGTCAGTTAATACAAATTAGAATAACAGCTTTAATTAATGGGGACAAATAACAACAAATTGATATTGAGTGCTTTGTTAAACATAATTAGCTTTAGTAAATAAAAGGCTGGCCATAAACTTTAAAACTTTATATCTTTGGAGTTTGCCCAATTAATTCCTAATCTATTCGTTAAGTTAATGGAAATGATTTGGCACTTTTTCTTTATCTTTTAAGAGGTTATCCTTTGATAAGCAGAAAAACAAACTATAATATGAGTATGGAGGAAGACTGGCAAAAATAATCTTTTATATGTGAAATTTGGGAAACATATGTTCACATTTCTGTTGGGTACATATTTTCACAAGTGAAATTTCTGAATTATAAAGTATGGGAAAGTTTAGCTTCAGCTATTACTCTTTGGACAAAATTCTTGTGACGCCTAGTTACAATGTTCTTGTGAGACATTTTAATAAGCAGAATGACTAACATTTATTATGTAATTGTTGTGTTAGTTTGTATGTAGTGTTGAATGTGTATGTTTACCTGGACAAATGATCTGCACACTTCCTGTGTAGGTGAGGCTAGCAGGGGTGGCGTGTATGTGTGGGTGGGGGAGGGAGTGGTGGGGGGAGGTAAGGAGAGTGTATACCATTATTCCTAACCAGGTGTTTTCAAAACTCAGAGGTTCTCTTCTCTATTGCTAAGCTACTTTTCGTATTTCAAGTAATTTTGTTCATGTAATTCTTTGTGTAGTTACGTGGCCTTTACTTTAATGAACAAAACAGGCTGTTGTCAATTGTTGCAAGCATAGGGTTTGGATTTTGCATTCCATATCATGCACCTAAGGATGACGGGGTGATATATTTTTCTGTTTTGTTATTAGTACATTCTGAACCCTACTGCCATTGGATTCTCTTACTGCTGAGATTTTCCTATATGTTTTTCTGTACTGAATCCATGCTTCTTTTAAACACCTTACCTATATTTTGGAGTCTTGGTTTTATAATTGTCCTCCATTTTTTTGTTGCTGAAATATAAGTGTGTGGCACTTTTTTGCATTAATTTCCCTAATGCTATGGAATCATTTCCAAGAGGAAGAGAGACCAATCCTGATTTATGCAGTAACTTCAGAGGCTGTCTTATTATTATTTTATTTTTTCCCATTAATTGTATTTCATTGGAATCCATTTGTTTATTTTTCTTCATGTCAACTGCTTCATTTCGTCTGTTAACTATCCATCTATGTCAGATGACTGAACCTCAAAAACATGTGAAGTTAAAAAAGCCAGTCACAAAAATCACATATTTAATGATTCTATTTATATGAAATGTCTAGAATAGGCAGAGCTATATAGATAGAAAGTAGGTTAATAGTTACCTAGGACTTGAGTGCAGGATCTATCATGGAGAGTTACTGTTAATGAGTGTACGGTTTCTCTCGGGGTAATGGGAATCATTCTAAATTTAGATTATGGTGATGAATGTAAAACTCTTTTATATACTAAAAATCATTAATTGTACACTTTACAAGGGTAAATTTTATTGTGCATGATTATGTATCCATAAGTTGTTTAAAATCACTTACTAGTATATGCCAGGCACTACTCTAGCCATCCTACAAGAAACTTAGAAGCATTGTCTTTAATTAGTCTAGCCATCTTGCAAGTTGCATTGTCCTTAAGTAACTGATGATAAACAACAAAACAACACAGATACATGTGAGTCCTTTAAGACCAAATGGCTGGCAGAACAGAGGAAGAGATTGGAAGACAGATCTCCTTGGCTCCAAAGCAGTATGCTTCTAGAACCTTGCCTCCTCAAGATAAAAATATTCTTTGAGCTAATGTGTAGGGGAAAATGTTTGTGCAGGACAATCATTCCCCAGGTACATGTTAAGTATTATTTTAAGTCAGCCTAATTTAAAAAACAAAACTTTTCCTTAAGTCTTATTAAAGATGGGGGGTGCAGGGAGAGACTGGACAAAAATCATACACCTATGGATGTGGTCAATGGGGGGGGGGAGGTGAGAGTAGAGGGAGGAGTGGGAACCAAGTGGAGAGGAGCTAGGGAGGGGGAAAAGGGGAAACAAATATAATAATCTGAATAATAAAAATTTAATTTTAAAAAATCCTTTATGTACCTTGCATTCTATGTCCTATGGGATACAAAATTCTTCATCTCAAGATTCACATTTGCTTCAGTCAGTGGAGCATTGTGATTACATGAAGGTTTTACACACGACACACACCCATACACACACACACACACAGCAGAGAAGGACCACACAATAAACACATAAAGCCATAAATAAGTACATAAGAAACAGGAAAAATATTCTCCCTCTCCTTTCCATATTTTTATATTATACACAGTTTATCTTTTACAAAATAAATTATTAACATTTTCTTGCTCTATTTAACAATACCCAAGAGACCAACTAGTCTTTATCAGAGGAGTTTAAAAGAAATAAAATGTTTTCTAAGTAGAAATCCATCATTTCTAGAAAGGGAATGAGGTATTTTTTTTAATATTTTTTATTTGACGAGGCAGGCACCATCTGAATCTCTCAGTGTTATACATTTCTCAAAGCTGTCATACAGAAGTAGCCTCTCATAAGGAAGTATTTCCTTAAGTGGTGCTTAGATGCTAATTAACTTCACCCAAATTCTGAAATATCTTTCAAACACATTTTCGTAAGTGTTTCTGGCATAAGTGAATAGATTTCCATTTCACCAGCACACATTGGTACTCTATTAACTTAATCTTAGAATCTATTACTTAGTTGGTTTTTTTTTAATAACACTGAACTTGTTAAGTGAACTTCCTATTAATGAACTCATTAAATGTACAAAGTAAGGGGTGATTTAAGAAAACAGATCATTTCAGATTCCTAAGCCAAAGTCTGCCTCCCGTTAAGCAACCAGTTACTTCCCTCAAGCCGATGTGGGGTAGAGGTTTTATATAGAGAGGGTTTTTTTTTTGTGTGTGTGTGTGTGTGTGTGTGTTTGTTTTGTTTTTTTTTTTTTTTTTTTTTTTTTTTTTTTTTTTTTTTTTTTTTGTGTGTGTGTATTTGTAGAAATGTAAAAGATAAATATATTGTAGATATGGATATGTCTATCAAATCCTAGAGGTTTGTTTTGTAATTATTCCATTTTTTCATAGAGTTTTAGGGATTTACCTTTTTTGATGATTTTAGAAAGATCCAGTTTTGCAGGTCATGAGAAGATTTCTCAGGGAGAGCTCGGGGAAAAATAGTAGTGTGTGGCAGGCACAGCCTTACTTAACTACAGGAAACCACTCCACCTTCCTTCAGCCAGAGATGAAGATTTCTCTCTCGTTGATAGGGAAACATTCAGAGCAAGCAGAGATGAGGTTATTCGCCCCTTAACCCACCCTGGGGGTGACATTCCCTGTCTCTTTCTTAGGGACTAGGAGAGGGCAGATCAGCAGCATTCAGTAAAGCAGCCCCAAAGGAAAAGCTGTCCCTTCCGAGTCCGGATGACCTTGAAGAGCAGGCCATGGGCGTGACAGCCCAGGAGCAGCATTGGAAAATGTGACACAGTGAACAGTGTGCCAAAAAGCAGATGAGAAGGGGGCGAGGTCCAAGCATCTGTGTCTTTACAGAGGTCCCCAGGTGGCAGAGGCCTAAGAAATATTTGTGTCATCTCTATGAAGTGCAGGGATTACAAATTCAAGTGGCCCACGCAGGCCACCCTGAAGAAAAATCAGTTGAGCTGAAACCAGTTTGGCTCAATGGGTTGAGCGTCAGCCTGCAACTGAAGGGTCCCGGGTTCGATTCCAGTCAAGGGCATGTACCTTGGTTGCGGGCACATCTCCAGTGTGGGGCGTGCAGGAGGCAGTTGATTGATGTTTCTCTCTCATTGATGTTACTCTCTATCCCTCTCCCTTCCTCTCTGTAAATAATAAATAAAATATATTTTTAAAAAATCAGTTGACAGAAATACAATCAACATGCCCTTAAGGTGTGACATAGTTCAAAGATACAGACAATAATACTGTAATCAATATATTTTCATTGGTGCTATAGTCGATTCAGGTATTTCTTCTTGTAAATAAAACATTACAGAGGAAGTTACAATTTCTTCTATGCACTTATTTTATTCCTCTTTTTCCCCAAGGGATATGCACTATGTGTAGTTAGTGTAATTTTTTGCATGTATGTGTATATATATTCAATGACATGTATACTATTTTATTAAAATAACGCTCTTTATGAATAAGCTTTGCTCTTTATGCATAGGTCATGTCTAAATATTTTCTAACAAAAATGTTTAAATAAACACATTCATATAGGGCAGTGGTTCTCCACCTTCCTAATGCCACGACCCTTTAAGACAGCTCCTCAGGTGGTGGTGACTCCCAATTATAAAATTATTTGCGTTGCTACTTCATAACTGTAATTTTGCTACTGTTATGAACTGTAATGCAAATATCTGATATGCAGGATGTATTTTCATTGTTACAAATTGAATATAATTAAAGCATAGTGATTAATCACAAAAACAATATGTAATTATATATTGTGAAATATTTATTTCTAATTACAAATAAATGAAATTTTGTCTTGAATCATGGTGTGGCATGGGTAACAGTCTTAATATAACAATAGTAAACTACATTGCTACATTTTGCTACACCGAGAAGCGGTGTGTTGGTTCCTAAGACCATGGGAAATAGGTGTTTTCCAATAGTCTTAGGCGACCCCTGTGAAGGGGTCATTCGACCCCCAAAGGGGTCGCGACCTGCAGGTTGAGAACCGCTGATATAGGGTTTCCTAAGGAAATGTACCAAAATTTACTTAAAAGAATGTATAAAATAATTGAATATATGCCTCTTTAGTCTTAGCAGTTGTCTCCAAATTATTATCTAAAATTGTTTACATAGATATATGTATATGTATGTATGTGTGTGTGTATGTATGTATGTGTGTGTGTATGTATGTGTGTGTATATATAACATGTCAAATACCCAGGTTAAGAAACAATGTTATCAGGAACTTAGGAGCTCCATTAAGCTCCATGCTGATCACATTTCTATACTTTCCCAGAAGTAATTACTATTCTAATTTTGTGATAATGATTTCCTAGTGTTACATTCTTTTCTTTTGTTTTGTGATTATTAAACATAAAAGTGATGTTTTTCTCTTGTTCCACAGTTCTGGGAGTTTTAACACACTTATATGTTTGGGTTAGCATTCTGAATAACTATCATTATTTTGATCCCCATCCTTTCTCTTCTATAGATTTTAGCACAGCATCCAGAGAAGTAACTGTGCAGACATTGCTTGAGTATTGGCAGTGGGCAGAAGCAAAGGAGCATTAGCAAAATCACTGCTGTGTTTCTAGTTTCAGAGAAAGATCTCAAAATTTTGTCTTTATATTTTCATATATACATTGGGGCTACATGTGATGGGAGTACATGTGATGTGAAATTTTAAATGGTCCTTGTTTTGATTTTTTATCATAAAAACCAAGACAAATATATCTATTTCAATCAGAAGATCATTGTTCATATTGAGAAATGACATTTGGTTTCAGAAATGATATTAAATATCCATAACTACATATCTGATTTTTGAGTCTTGCACTGATTTGAGTAGTGAGAATTCCTGGCATTTCCAGGAAAAGGAGACACTCAGTATGGAAAGCATGTAAGCTGCATAGTATAGACAGTTAGAAGCTAAGGCTGGGTCATAATTTTGATATTAAGAAATCTTAGAAATTAGCTCTAGAGCTATGGATCTAAAAGGAGATTAAATGGCACATACTGCTGTACATTTGTAAAGTGCAATCATTATTATTTCATCACGCCTTCTGACTTCACCGGAGTGTAATTTGACCTCTCAGCAATGCTCAATTTATGTGCCAGTTCAGATTCAACATAGGTCTTCCAGGTTCTTGAAACAGGACTAGAAAATGCCTAGAGTGCTTCATAAACTCATTTGTCTATAAAGGTTGTGATTACTTTTTTTATAATCTTTCTAGAGGCCCAGCACACAAAATTCGCACACGGGTACAGTCCGTAGGCCTGGTCTGCAATCAGGGCCACCCCCACTGCAGGTTACCCTGTGTTGGGGGGCAACCAGCAGGATGAGGGCCTTAGTCTGGCACCACCCAGGTCCCCCACCACCCAACCCTGGTTCCCCATTTGCCTTCAGGTGATCAGAGCTTGCCATCTGGAGAAAGGGACTGAGAGGTGGTTAGTGATCCAGCAGTCCTTCTGGTCATTCTGCCGTAAGGGTCAATTTGCATATTACCCTCTTACTATATAGGATAGAGGCCTGGTGCCCAGGTGGGGACTGGCTGGCCTACCCTGATAGGGGCCCCGGATCAGAGTGGGGGACTCTGCTGGAGGGTGGGGCCAGTCAAGGCAAGGGGCCACTGAGGGTTTGCAGACCAGCCATGCCCCCGATCAGGGTGGGCATCCTTGCTGGGGGTCGGGGCTGGACTGGACAAGGGGCCATGAGTAGGTGTGTAGGCCGGCCACAGCCCTGATCAGGGTGGGGGCCCTGCTGGGGGCTGGGCTGGCCTGGGCGAGGGGCCGTGGTCATTCTGGTCTCTGGTGGTTCTGTTCCTTCCACCATTTCAGTAGCTGGGCTTTTACTACATAGGATGACATGCATGTTCTTCTTAAATGTCTGTAAGTTCTCTATGAATTTACTGTTCATTCTGAAAAACTCAGGTTGTATTTGTTCGGAGGCAATTAATTTCATTATGTTCTCTTAGTTACCCCTTAGAATGATAGAGACCATGCTCGTTTACCTTTTTTGTAAAAATATCACATTAGCGAGAAGCACCTTTAATTATGTTTGAATAATGGAGTAAACTGGGAGGTTATTCCCTTTGCTCAATTCGTCAAATAGCATTTATTTTACACTAACTCTACCTAACCTTCCTCTGGGTGTGCAAAATGAATGAGAGTATTACTGCCATCAAATATTTTACCTTCTAAGGGCTAAAAACATCATGAAAGCTTGCAGTGTTGAATAACATAAATGATGACCTTTGATATTATGAAAGACATTCGCAAAAATTTGCCCTGCCAACTTAGAAAGTAAGGGCTTTTTTTGTCGTAAGGAATTGTTAAGTAATCATTTATTTAAAAATTAGTTATTGTTCTTTCTGCCCATTTTACTTGTTAAAGTTTGTTGATGTCAGTGTTAAAATCTATAAATAATCAGTTCAATATACACCAAGCATAAGGATAGATGATTAACCTAACATTTGAAAATAATTTTTATTATCTTTAATTACAAACTTTTTAATCCTCACTGGAGAATATGTACATATTGAGAGAGAGAGAGACAGCAATGTGAGAGAGAAATATCAATTGGTTGTCTCCCATTAGGTATGAGTCCTGACTTAGAATTGAATCTGCAGCCTTTTTTGTGTAGGGCAGTGGTTCGCAACCTTTCTAATGCTGAGACCCTTTAATACAACTCCTCATGTGGTGGTGACCCCCAACCACAAAATTATTTTTGTTGCTATTTCCTAACTGTAATTTTGCTACTGTTAATGAACTGTAATGTAAACATCTGTGTTTTCCGATGGTCTTAGGCTCTACAGCAGCAGTTCTCAATATGTGGGTCACAACCCACAGGTTAAGAACCACTAGCAGGGACACCTAAGACCATCAGAAAACAAAGATGTTTACATTACGATTCATAACAGTAGCAAAATTACAGTTATGAAGTAGCAACAAAACTAACTTTATGGGGGGTCACAACAACATGAGGAGCTGTATTAAAGGGTCAGAAATGTTGAGAACCACTGGTGGAGGGGACCATACTCCAACCAACTGAGCCCCTTGGCCAGGGTCACCAGTGTTTTTAAATGTTCTCCATGAACCACAGCAGTGGTCGGCAAACTCATTAGTCCACAGAGCCAAATACCAACAGGACAACGATTGAAAATTTTTTGAGAGCCACATTTTTTTTTTAACTTAAACTTCTAATACCACTTCTTCAAAATACACTCTCCCAGGCCGTGGTGTTTTGTGGAAGAGCCGCACTCACAGAGCTGCATGTGGCTCACGAGCTACGGTTTGCAGACCATTGAACTAGAGCAGTGGTTCTCAACCTTCCTAATGCCGCGACCCTTTAAGACAGCTCCTCATGTGGTGGTGACCCCAACCATAAAATTATTTGCGTTGCTACTTCGTAACTGTAATTTTGCTACTGTTATGAACTATAATGCAAATATCTGATGTGCAGGATGTATTTTCATTGTTACAATTTGAACATAATTAAAGCATAGTAATTAATCACAAAAACAATATGTAATTATATATTGTGAAATATTTATTTCTAATTACAAATAAATGAAATTTTTTCTTGAATTGTGGTGTAGCATGGGCAACAGTCTTCATATGACAACAGTAAACTACATTGCTACATTTTGCTACACCAAGGAGAGGTGTGTTAGTTCCTAAGACCATGGGAAATATGTGTTTTCTGATGGTCTTAGGCGACCCCTGTGAAAGGGTCATTCGACCCCCAAAGAGGTTGCCACCCACAGGTTGAGAACCGCTGAACTAGAGGAATTATAAACTCCCTTCCCACCACCTTTTTAGGTTTAAACCCTAATTTTCAGGAATAAAAATAGGACCGCATCTTGTGATGTACTTAAATTCGTTTAAATTACAGAAATAAAAGCAAGCAAGCAAAGAAGACTGCCTCAACAACAACAAAATGTGATGAGATTAGAACTTCTTACCTTTTATGTGTATGCACACATACACATGTATATGTGTATATTATACGGACCATATTCCCACACCAGTGAAAGAGAAAATTTTCTATAGGTTTTGTGAAGTTTTTTCAAGACATCACTTATCTACAGAAAAACAACTCTGGGACTTGCCTAGCACTCTGGGTAACACTTTCAGATCATCCCTTAAGGGAGTCGGAAAGAAAGCAATATCCGGTGTAAGAGCTTTGACAAGAGCTGTCTGAGTGCCAGCAGGAATGGACATTAGTTCCCAAGATGCATCCTGTGCGGTGTGGCCTTCTTATGGCTCCTGTCAGGTTACAGCATAATCTGAAGAAAATCAACATCATTTAAGGTTGCGATGAACTTCGCAGGGCTTGTTTTTAAGCGCATAGGTTAAAAGGCACCACAGCATGAGTCACTGAATATGATTGTACTAAGGCAAGTTTTATAGCACGTCATTTTCTTTAAACTCTGCTCGTGAGTTCAGGGGCTGTTGTATACTTACTGAGTAATTTTGGAAAACCGTGTGTGTGTGTGTGTGTGTGTGTGTGTGTGTGTGTGTTTCTTTTAAAATATAATTTCTACATAATCTTAATAAAGTTTAATGCCTATTAAAATGTCAGCCACAACATGATAGAGATATCCTAGGACACTATAAGAATTGAATAACAGTATAATAAATTTATTTTGTGTTATTTTTCCCACAAAATAAAACAAAGAATGTCATTTGTAAATGTCTGAAGGAAACTAATGTGAAAAATATTTGGTGACAAATCAGAAGACCGGGCACTAGTTCATAATGACCTGACAAACCAGGTGACTTTTATAGCACTTGAACTACCTGGGAGGAAAGTGACAATTCACTGTGAAGGCAGGGGTGGGTGAGGGGGTAGGAAGAGATTAACGAAAGAATTTATATGCATGGACACTGATACAGTGTGGTGAAGGCTTGAGCTGGAGGTGAGTGGAGGGGGGCTAGAAAGAGTCAATTGTGGGGGGTGGGGGACATCTGTAATACTTTCAATGATAAAGGTACATTTTTTTAACAAATCAATGGGAGGTTCTTGTCAAGGCAATAGAGACCAAGCACACACTATCTCTTTTTTCTTAGAAATCTTGGAAATTAAAAAAAAAAAAAGTTAATATGCAAAATAAAAAAACTAGTAGACAATCTTGAAGAGAAAACTAATTACTAGATTTATAAGTAAAGATGTACCACAGAACTTATCAGAGAGAAATAGAGATGATGGGTTTTGAAAGTTGAGAGATTCAAAGGACCCTTTAATGTAGTTCCTCATGTTGTGGTGACCCCCAACCATAAAATTATTTTCATTGCTACTTCATAACTGTGATTTTGCTACTGTTAATGAATTGTAATGTAAATATCTGTGTTTTTTGGTGGTCTTAGCTTCTATAGGAACGGTTCTCAACCTGTGGGTCGCTCCCGCAGTTAGCTCAGGAAGGCTTGCCTTTCTTGCTGCCACCACCTCTAGCTTCCTATCTGAATATATATGGTAAATATGTTCTTAATTTGTGAGGTTATTATGCAGAGAAACATGTCTTATTTATATTTGCAACCTCCATACTTTCCCACAGTGTTCTGTGTATAGTAGACCCTCCGTAAACATTTTAAAATAAAGCAGTGAATGAAGGAACCCAGATAAGGTTCAGCAGTTATTTCCAGCCATCAAATAGGCTCTTATTTAAATATTTGTTTTATTGGAAGGTTTAACATTTTAATACTTCGGGATAAAAACACAGTTGGATCTCACGAGTTGTCGTAAAATTTGCTTAGTTGTAGCAAACGGAAAACATCCTCCACAAAAATGCTGGATTTTAATGGGTTTGAGATAAATAAGGATTAATAGAGTTTTCTTTACTCGAGGCAAGTTAGAGGAAAGATTTATAAATTATCTGTTACCATATGAATCATGTGATTAGATTTTATTGAAAGCCAAAAAAAAAAGAAGAAAACAATTATAAATCCATGTGTTAGGTTCATAATGACCTATTTTCTTATAATAGAGATTGATAAACATTAAAATAAAAACTCTAAACAATGTCTCCTATCAATGAAAATACGGAAAAGGTTTGAAAACCATCTGTCCTGAATCGTGCAAGTGGAAGAATATGAGGTTGCTGGTGGGCTTTTTCTAAGCTATAAATAATCTCCCTCTGTTTCATTCACTTTTCTCAACTGGGGCCATTTCTTGTTTCCCTATTACCATTTTATATTCAGTTTGACCATTCCACTTTAAAACAGTTTTTATTTAGTCCCACTGCTCTCTCAGAGAATATTTCTTAAATATAATTTGAAAGAAATAGTAAGTAGACTAAGAATTACAGAGAAAAGCAAACCTGTGTATGTATGCATCTATGTATACTATAACCTATGTGTTTATTCTACTCAGAATATAAAGAAATAGTCCTCTCGGTATTAGACTCTTCCTCCATGAACACAAGAGAGAAAAACAAACAAACATATTTTTAAATTAATGGGATTTTGATACATCTATAATAGTAAAAGTGTTATGCTAATTAGACCAAACATCCTTCCAGGTGTCCTTCCAGACAACCTTCCAGATAAAGCTGGGGCTGCAAGGGAAGCTGGTGCCAGCAGCTGGGGAAAGGAAGGCTTACTCTTGCATGAATTTCGTGTACTGGGCCTCTAGTATAATATAGTTCAATGGAGCATTGTGTTGCACAATGAGGATTAGAAACAGAGGACTTACTTGGCTGATGACAAATTGTATTTTAACTATCAAAATTAATTTAAATGACAATTTCCAATATGTATTATTTATAAGCCATTATATAAGCCCAAAACAGCTCTTTAGAAAGAATAAGATAATATTTTGCATTTTAAAAAGTAGACCACTTTCAGCTTACCTCCAGTGAACACAGAAAACTTTTATGGTATCTGATTGTCTGAGTGATCACACACTAATTAGATAATGCCTCTTCTATTGACAGCTTTGGCTATTCCAGGTAAATATCTCAGGAGGAGAGGATGATGAATGACATGATTAACAGAAAATTTAATTTACTTAGATCTCAGGCATTTCTGGTAACCCATAAAATGTTCTGGTTACATTGCAATTATATTAAATAATTTTAGATAATGGATGCATGATATAGGGAGAGCTCTTTATTTCTATTCCTTCTAAGAAGCAATTGTGGTTGCCGTTGGCATATTTTTAGTATAAATGCTGCTCCTGTACTACCAGCTCCCCTGCAATGTTTGGCAATAATTGAGATTGATGACTGAGAATCATGAAACTCGTGGAACCATGTGCTTTCTGAAACATCCGGGGCACCCATCTCTGTCCTCTCATTTTGAATATTGCATCATGGGAAAAGCATGAAATTGGGAACCCAGTGATAGAGATTATAGTTCAGGCTTTGACTCAAACTGGTGGTGTAACCTTGGACATCTCTCATAAAATCTATTTTATTGCAAAATGAGTGGTTAAATTAGATGGCCACTCAAGTTAGCTCTAACATTTTGTGAATTATTTTAAAATATATTTTTTTATTGATTTCAGAGAGGAAGGGAGAGGGAGAGAAAGATGGATGAGAGAGAATCACTGATTGGCTGCCTCCTGCATCCCCCCACTGGGAATCAAGCCTTGATCAAAATCAAACTGGGACCTTTAAGTCTGCAGGCCAACATTCTATCCAGTGAGCCTAAATAAATAAATAAAATTTTGTGAATTTAATAGAATCTGTTGCCCAGCCAGTGTGGCTCAGTGGCTGAGCATCCCGGTCAGTGCACGTGCTCGAAGCAGCCAATCAGTGATTCTCTCCCATCATTGAGTTTATCTCTCTCTCTCCCTTCCTCTATGAAATAATTAAAAACATTTTTAATTAAAAAATAAAAAGTGTTTGGAAACATTTCATCTCTCTATTGTTTCAAAGAATCATTTAAAAATATTTCATAAATAATTCCCTTCCATTGTATAACTACCCTATATAATAAAAGGCTAATATGCAAATGGACCGAATGACAGAACAACCGGGACAACCGTACAACTAACTAATTGCTATGATGTGTACTGACCACCAGGGGGCGTATGCAGAGCATGGGGGGCATCAGCCATGGTGGGATGGTAGAGCAGATGAGGATGGGTGCCAGACCAAGGCAGGGCACCGGTTGCTGTCATCAGGGTGAGCCTCTGGTGGTTACTGAAAATCCTTTGCTCCTGTGCGCTGTGGTCCCACAGCTGGCACCAGAGCCGCTGCTCGCACCCACTACCAGCACTCGGCACCAGTCCCGATTGCCCCTCAGGAGCAGAGGGAGGTAGAAAAGCCTTCAGGGACGATCAGGGCCAGCAGCTGCTGTTTGCACTCACTGACAACACCAAGCGATCAGGACCAGTGCCAGGCACTGGCAGCAGAGGCGAGTGCTGACTTGACTCCAGTGCCAACTGTAAGTGTGAGCAAGGCCACAGCTGGTAGTGGGTGTGGGTGGCAGCTCCGGCACCGTCAGCAGATGTGAGTGGTGATTCGATTCCAGTGCAGGTGTGAGCAGGGCCAGAGCTGATAGTGGGTGTGGGTGGCAGCTCTGGCACTGTTGGCAGATGTGAGTGGAGTTGGCACCATCAGTGTGTGGGAGCAGTGACAGCAGGAGCAGGGCTGCCGGCAGAGAGGAACCAGGAACCACAGTGAGAGGGACCAGGCGGGGGTGCTAAGGATAGGCTGAGACCCACCCCTGTACCCACAGTTCCTCTCAAGGTGCATGGATTCATACAGTGAGCCCCTAGTCTAACAATCCTATCTAATAAAAGAGCAATATGCAAATTGACCAACACTCCAACACACAAGATGGCTGCCCCCATGTGTACACAAGATGGCCACCACAAGATGGCCAGCAGGGGAGGGCAGTTGGAAGAGACCAGGTCTGCAAGGTAGGGCAGTTGTGGGTAATCAGGCCAGCAGGGGAGGGCAATTGGGAGGAACCAGGCCTGCAAGGGAGGGTAGTTGGGGGTGATCAAGCCTGCAGGAGGGGGAAGTTAGGGATAACCAGCTCAGCAGAGAAGAGAAGTTGGGGGGACCCAGGTCTGCAGGGGAGAGCAATTGGAAGGGCCTAGGCCTGTACGGGAGGGAAGTTAGGGGCAAACAGGCTGGCAGGGGAGCAGTTAGGCATCAATCAGGCTGGCAGGGGAGTGGTTAGCGGTTGATCAGGCTGGCAGGAAGAAACAGTTAGGGTCAATCAGGAAGGCAGGCAGGCAAGCAGTTAGGAGCCAGTAGTCCCGGTAGGATCAGGCCTAAATGGGCAGTCAGACATCCCTCAAAGGGTCCCAGATTGGAGAGGGTGCAGGCTGGCCTGAGAGATACACACCCGAGCATGAATTTTGTGCACTGGACCTCTAGTAAATACATATATGTCATCCTAATTTCCACTAAAGAGAGATTATTCACATCTCTATAACTTAGTTCAAGTCTATCTTCTCCTCTCTTTAATTATATCAATCCAGCTTCATCAATTTTACTCTTGTTACCATGTTTCTCTCTAAAAAAAATAGAATGTATTCCACTGTCTGTAAAGTAAATGTTATAAAAGAATTTAAGGAAATGGCTTTGCTGTTGCACACAAAGCTCTCAGCTCTGAATGACAACAGAGCTGTCGGGAAATTGGAAAGCTCTTCTTATTTACACAGCAAACACAGTCATTGTTGTCCCCGTGGGATTGGAAAGCCTGTTAATATAATGTTTGGTTGCCAACAGTTTGGCCTTGAAAAACTAAACTATTGTCTTATTTGGATGATTACGTGGTCCAGAATTTTATCAGTGACCGACTTAAATTATCTCTGGCCATAAAAATTATTAGCTGGCAGATATCCTAAGAAGATAAGAAATATGACTTTCCATAAACTGTGTTATGAGGAAATTGTTTGCAACAATATTTCTTCAACATATTCCCCCATGAATAAGTGTTTAAAGAGCCAAAGAAATGTTGACATATTTCTAATTATTTGTCCTTAGTGGTAAAATATAGACATTTGCGGATTAAAGTGCTTGAGAGAGGAGATCCATCTTTTTACTTCGTTGTGGGAAAATGACCTGTCCAATGGTTTATATGAAGCTAACATTTAAAATTAAACAAATGCGTATCGCATTTTTAAATTGCTTAAAATCAGTAGTAACAGAATATTTCAACAATGCCATATTGAGTTATCAGTGATAAAGTTCCTGGCTCCAGAAACTGTTTTCTAAACTTAGATGCATCATATGTAATATTCATCTATAAAATATGATTTGGGGGGAGGGAAATTATGGATATCTGGACGCTTTTCTAAAAATTCTCTTTTTGAAAATCTGTATGAATTCCTAAATCCATAGTAATGAACATATATTAGGTGGTTAATTCATATTTGTTGATTGATTAAGTTATAACATTAAATTACAAAAATTGTATTGTGCTTTAAGTGAGTTTATCTTCTGATAAACCATCTCCCTATTCTGCAGTTTTTAATTTTTTGCCATTATACATTTTAATTTTTACTTCAGCAATGGTGATAAAATCAAGAAAGGTAATGGGATACATAGTATTGAAATAAATATATGATTAAATGATTAAATTCATTGTCATTTTTAAACTGATGAGAGTTCTAGACATATTAAAATTTATTGATTATCATGTTTTGTTTATACTTTTTAGTATAGCTTTCTTAGAAACTTATAATGTAGGTAGGTTTTACTGTTAATGGACTACTGTAAATATATGTGCCTTAAAGCAATATAGTTTTCATTTTTATTCAACTATATTTCATCACAAATTGACAGGAATCTCTATTCATTGTACTCAGGAATTCAGCCAGATTCAGTGGCCACATCTTGAACGTTTCCATCTCCATGTCAGTTTCCCACAGGCAATTAAATATCAGGCCTAAAAATTACACGCAGAATTGACTTACCAGAACTACATGGATGTACCAAACACTTACAAAGACAGAAAGGTCAATGTAGCCTAATTTTTCTCTTTAGTTCTTATTTCTTCATAGGAAATCTTAGATTATTGATGGAAGATTATTTATTTCCTAAAAATTATTTATTTTCTAAAAATTCTCTTTTTGAAAATCTGTATGAATTCCTAAATCCATAGTAATGAACATATATTAGATGGTTAATACATATTTGTTGATTGATTAAGTTATAACATTAAATTACAAAAATTGTATTGCGCTTTAAGTGAGTTTATCTGCTGATAAACCATCTACCTATTCTAGTATAGTATATAAAAGCTATACATTTCTCTATGCATGGTTTTTTCTGCGTTATCTATGAGGTATTATGAAATCTTACCAGATGCTAATGATTTCAAATATGGATTCTATTCGTAGATCTTTTGAGTACAAATATAATCCACCAATCTCATTTACTGTTAAAAAATGAAACTTAAGACTGGATCAGCTAAGACAGCATCCGTCATTACAGACTGGCAGAGGGCACCTCATCCTACCCATGCGCACATTTTCTATTGACCATCGCCGAGTCCTCTTTCATCTGGAGTCACGGTAAAATGCAGGGTTCTCCCTCTGGCTACATCTAAGCAGCCTAGAGAGGGCTTCACCATCTCTCTAAAACTTTTCCTTTCTCCTCTTTTTCTCCTTTGTATTGTGTGCAGCCTCTTGAACTTTATAACTCTCAAGAACCATTTTTTACTAAAGCTTCACGAGTGATAATCCAACTGAGCAGTGCCATCCACCTGAAGGATGACACTAGAGACTGCGTAGTTTGTGAGGGAAGACATTGTCACATTCTGAATGGCATTTCATTATGAGTCGGAGCCAGTGTCTGTCTACACACACACCACTTCTCTCACACCAACCCCAAATTATCCTGCCCTATTAAGTTCAAGTCATAAATGTTCCTGTAGCTACAGCTCAAAGGGCGATTTGTCCTTAAATGATGTTCTCCACACATCTTACAGGCAAAAAAAAAAAAAAAATGCTGTAAGTTGTTGAAGGTAATTTGATGAGTTTTATATTAGTTTTTCTTTTTAAATTAAAAAGTTGCAACCCGCATTTGGCATTTGCTTAGTTTTAAATCCATACAGATTACTTTATTCTAGTTCATAATATGGATTTTATAAAACAGCTACATAAAAGTCTCATTTTTTCAAAATGAAGAAAAAAAATTTATTCTCACCAGAGTATATTTTTCCATTAATTTTGAGAGTGGAAGAGAGAGGGAAAGACAGAAAAATATCGATGTGTTTCTCTCACATCGATTGGCCTTCTGCCCGGGCCTGGCAATCAAACCTGGGACCCCAGGACTCTTTGGTCCGCAGGCTGATGCTCTAGCCACAGAGCCAAAACGGCTAGAGCTCAAAATGAAACATTTTTCAGGATTATTTCAAAGCAAAAATTTAGTGGTGAAAGTGTTTGCATATGATTAACCATTTGGCAAAGAGCCTCACACAAGGAGAATTTTAATGCTGAAGTCATAACTTCATAAAAAAATAGTTTAAAAGTAAATTAGATATATACATATTTTAGGAGATCTGTTTATTGTGAAGCACATTTTTTTTTGGAAAGATGTGGAAGGGGACAAATTGATTTTAGGAATAATATGGATGCTCTAATGGTCTCTCAGAGTCCTCATTTGCAAATGTAGAGCTTGTTGCTAAGGTCCCTTCCGGTTATAAAATTACTATCTTAATTTTTACACAGATATGTTAACATTTTAAATTTATATATGTTATGAATAGAGATAAATTTATATCTTGTGTGAATGTGATGTAAACTTTGAAAAATTGCTTAATAAATAATTTGTTTTTATATTGTCCATATATATTATCCTTGAATTTTAGGTTGACTTTTTTTATATAGTTCCTTTTTATATTAATGTATAATTTGAAAGCCTTCAAAGAGGAATTATATTTAATCATATCTCCCATAAAGTATATATATTAAATATGCATTATGCATAAATATATATTTATTAAACAGATATCGAATATATCACTTTAACTCTTTTGTTGATTTTTTCCACATATTCTGAGTTATTTTTCTACTGGCTGCTGTAGGGATTATTATATGCATTTATTCATCACATTTCTGGATCAGATTTACACTCACTTAGTTCTTCTAAATATAGAAGCATTGTAGACATTCAGAAAATGTTTCTTTCCTACCTTAAAAACTGAAATCTTGGAGAATTTTGAGCCCTTTCTGTTCTTTTTTTTTTTCCTTTGACTTTTCTTTTGCCACCTTAGCTACTGCAGCAAAAAGAAACTAAGGCATTTCTTGAAACAATTCTCCTGAGATTAGATTTATCATTTTTCCATTTCATTAATAACTTTTACCTTTTTAAAAGATCAATGCTTAGATTCTGTTTTATTATTTTAAATAAAAAATATATTCATTAATTTCAGAAAGGAAAGGAGAGAGAGAGAAAGGAATATCAATAATGAGAGAGAATCACTGATTGGCTGCCTCCTGCACACCTTAGTAGTACCCTGGGGATGGAGCCCACAACGTAGGCATGTGCCCTGACCCGGAATCAAACCATGACCTCCTGGTTCACAGGTCAGTGCCTGACCGCTGAGTGAGCCACTGTGGCTGGGCTCACATTCCGTTTTATATATTGGTGATTCCGTAGATATTTAGGACGAGGGCTTCAGGATCCCCACCTTTCCCTCTCTCTTTTCCCTGATCGACACTCTAGTCATGCTTCTGTGAATGGCAATTGCTCTGACATTGCTACTACTTGGGTTGAGGGTTGAAAACCCGCTCACATATTTAGAAATTTGTTAAAAAGGACTCAGGAGACCGAGGTTGTGAATTATTATAGAAAAGGGACACACACATGGTCAGCAAGGGGAATAGACACATCTGGCAGAGTCTGGAGGAATCCTGAGACAGGCTTCTTGTGTCTCCTTAAAGGACCCCCCACAGCACATTCCTTCCCCCTCCAGTGAAATACACCCCTGCTGCACAGGAAAGCCTGTTTGAGACACAGAATCCAGGCTGTTACGGGGGCTGGTCATGGAGACGCTCTGCCTAGCCACCACTACCGAAATGTAACATTCCCAGCAGAAAAGTAGATGTCCACCATCAATCACATTTCTGTACAAACAGTGGCGTCCGAATGGTACAGAGACCTGATCAGTTTACAGATGTTCCCAAGCCATGTTTCCTGCAGCCAAACAGGCCCAGCTGCGCTCACAGCCTTCCAGGTATGAGGCTTGTTATGCTGAACAGCCTCCCGTGCTGCCATTGCTCAGTTCCCACCAGCTAGGCCAGCGGTTCTCAACCTGTGGGTCGCGACCCCTTTGGGGGTCGCATGACCCTTTCATAGGGGTCACCTAAGACCATCAGAAAACACCTATTTCCCATGGTCTTAGGAACCAACAGGCTGCTCCTCGGTGTAGCAGTATAGCCATGTAGTTTAATGTTGTTATATGAAGACTGTTGCCCATGCTACACCACGATTCAAGACAAAATTTCATTTATTTGTAATTAGAAATAAATATTTCACAATAGATAATTATATATTGTTTTTGTGATTAATCACTATGCTTTAATGATGTTCAATTTGTAACAATGAAAATACATTCTGCATATCAGATATTTACATTACAGTTCATAATAGTAGCAAAATTACAGTGATGAAGTAGCAAGGGAAATAATTTTATGGTTGGGGGTCACCACAACATGCGGAGCTGTTTTAAAGGGTCACGGCATTAGGAAGGTTGAGAAGCACTGAGTTAGGTGATAGTAAGTTAAGTCTTTTTTTAAAAATATATTTTATTGATTTTTTACAGAGAGGAAGGAAGAGGGATAGTTAGAAACATCGATGAGAAAGAAACATCGATCAGCTGCCTCCTGTATGCCCCCTGCTGGGGTTGTGACTGCAACCAAGGTACATGCCCTTGACCGGAATCAAACCTGGGACCTTTCAGTCCACAGGCTGATGCTTCTATCCACTGAGCCAAACTTGTTTTGGTGTAAGTTAAGTCTTTAATGCATATTGTTCTATTAAATTCTTCCAACAACGTATTAAAGTAAATATTACTAGTCCCTTCTACTTTTCTGATGATAAAACAGAGAATTGGAGGAAGATGATCCTTTTTTTTTTTTAATGGTCACTTAACCAGAAAGTGATAGTAAAGTTTGACTTCTAAGTCGAGATTTTAGTCATTAAAATATATCCACACGGTACATCTTCAAAATATATTTACTCAGTGCGTGGATGCTATGTGAATTGGGGCTGAACATACCATCTTATTTAATACTGTGGTGTATTGTGTAGACTTCTCTATTCTTACTGCAACTTGAATTAAGTAAGGTGAAAATTATTCATCGTATTCAACAGAAGAGGAGCTGTATGGAAATCTGTAGCTATTGATGGTCACTTAAAATTTAAATAAACTTTAGGACTCATTCTATGCTTTCTTTCTACACCAGGCGATATATGTCTGCCATTACAACTGTGGTTTTCAAGTGTTTTTAATGAATATGCCCAAGGACTGCCTGAGACAGGGAGACTGCTTACAGTTTTGGAGGAAGATAAAGCTCCAAGGATTAAACATAAGTTATAATCGCTTTTAGAAAGCAGGTCAGTGAGTAAGAAAGCTTCTCTAGACTCTGTTCTTCAGGGGTGAATATTAATCTAGCACATACTAATCTGCTCACATATCACATCAAATGTGCAGCAGGCTTGAACTTCGTGGTTTCCAAAGAAACGCATTCATTCAGATAATACTCCTTGGCTTTGTTTTGTGTTTTATTTTATTTTTCATTGTAATACTGAAATGCTGATATTTGTGCACAAAAATAAAAAGAAAATGTTGGAGAGTAATCCAATAATTAATGTAATTTTGCAAGAACAAAACATTGTGTATGTTGTGCACAAAATATTTTTTTTAGAATCTTTGAAATAATCACAAATATTTGATAAGAACTAAAAACTCAAACATTATCCTGGAGGGGCCTTAAGCATCCCTTTCACCAGCTGAAAAAGGCTGGCTAAGAATGTGTAACAAGGAGTGGGCTTTTACAGAAACCTTCAATTTCAGAAAATATTAATATAGATTTCCTCTTGAATATTTTCCCCCTTAACGTTAGCAGATTTTCATAATTAACACAGATTTTATTACTTATTGTTAGTCTCAAACTAATGAAAGAACTCTAAGTCAATACCAAAAATAAATAAATAAATACTGAATGCCTACTATCAATTGATTTAAAAGCTTTTGAGGTGTTTTAAGGTGTAGGTAGAGCTGATAGCCACAGAATTAGAGG
Source organism: Lasiurus borealis (assembly GCA_004026805.1). Classification (NCBI taxonomy): domain Eukaryota; kingdom Metazoa; phylum Chordata; class Mammalia; order Chiroptera; family Vespertilionidae; genus Lasiurus; species Lasiurus borealis. The sequence continues at coordinate 1,700 of PVJN01007546.1, read as the reverse complement.
ATACCCATTCCCTGATTACTAGGACCTTTTCCAGCTAACGATTGTGATGCATTTCTATGTCAATAATTCCAAATGTGCATTTGCTATAGCTAGATAACAATCCATATAAAATAAAATACGCTATAATTTTGAAGAAAACCAGGAATTCTTTTGTACAGATGTCCTTAAATATCACTTTAAATTCCAGCATGACATTTCACAAAGAGAATGCAGAAAACTGAATATACACAGTAATAAAAATGTTATTGTTGGCAAACAGAATGTTTTTCAACTTAGAAGGTAACTTGTCTCGGAGTTGGCAGGCAAAATAACTAAGCTTCTGAAATCAGCTAAGGGATCTATTTGTTCATCACAAAGTCCTGTAAGACAGTGCCATTTTCTTTGTAAATGTTATTATATTGATTAAAATTTTCATATCAAAGTTCTCTGGTTTGGCTTATAAGGCCTTCAAACTAACCTCTTCTGCATTCTAACTCCAAGGCCCGAGGCAACCATGCTCTCTCATGATTCCACAACTTTGAACTATTTTATCTTCCAGAAATCTCCTCACTCTATCCCTACTTATCTATTGACTCAATTCAAATTGGGGCCTTAAGATTCTAAAGTTTCTACTTCAAACTTTCTAATCAGAACTAAAAATCAAATCCTAATATATTAAAAATATATTTCATTTTTTTATAATCTGTCCAATTATATAAATCTACTAGAGACCCAGTGCATGGAATTTGTGCAAGGGGCTCAGCCCTCACAGCCCCTTGCAGCCCTGGTTTCATTCAGAAGGTTGAAAGGTCATCTGGAAGGTCGTTCTGCTGTTTGGTCTCATTAGCATATTAGCTCTTTATTATATAGAATATGATTTATACTAGTATGTGATTCCTCCAAGTAAAGCAGTCTTATCTTACTCATTTTTACATCATGTAAACCTAGCTTAGTAATTCTTCATGCATCATGCATTTAAGAAGGCTGGGTAGTTTTATAGTTAAACTTTTTCTGTAGAGAGATTGAATTTGGAGCTTATACAGTTTCACGTACTGCGACTGTTAGAAATGTTGTTTAGCTGAGTGATTCCACAAACTAAGCGGCATATCAGAATAACTTCTTTGCTACAGGGCCCTGGGCCCAGAGAATCTGATGGGGGGCTGATGATCTGTAGCTTGTAATTTTCATGCCGTGGACTGCAGGAGCAGTGGCTGAGAATAATGCTATCGTGAAAACTACCAATTAATTCATATTGTCTTCCTTTTTCTTGTTTACTCAATGCATACTTACCCAGTCTGGCACTTGCAAGATGCTAGGGGAGTATCAGTGAACAAAACAGTCCTGGTGCTTCCTCTCGAGGAGATAATAGTCTCATGGTGGTGACAGATTCCAAATGATCACATTAATAAAAATGTAATTATAATTGGGAGTAAGTGCTGTGAAAGGAAATACGAGGGGCCTAACCAATGTTCTCAAGAGGCAAGAAAAGCTTTTCTGGGACATGACATTTAAGAAGGTACTATAGAAAAATAAATGGAAGCTAATATGTAAAGAAAGCAAGGGAATTAGGTGGCAAAAATAAATAAATAAATAAATAGAGAGAAAAACATAGCAGGGAGAATGGAATTCATCCAGGTTCTGAGTTAGCAAGACTCAGCTTGCCACTCTGAGCCTTCCAGATACCTCTGTGCCTGAATGGTGATTAGTGCAAGATGAGTTTT
>PVJN01007545.1:0-69255 GCA_004026805.1 Lasiurus borealis | reverse complement strand
TTCAACAACAAATCTATATCATCCTGCAGTTTTCCTTCTGGAAAAATTTTAAAGTAGAGATTCAACTTTTTATTAAATATAGGATTATTTAAGTTTTCTATTAGACTTTGTTTCTTTTGACAAGTTGAGTTTTTATAGGAATTTGCTCACTTAATTTTAAAATTTATTGGCATAAATTTGTCAAAATAATCCTGTTTAACCTTTTACCTTCATTTGCATACATTTTTAAATACTGCTTATTTATGCCTTCTCTTTTCTTGATGTTTTTAGAGGTTTGTCAGACTTGTGAAAGAATCAATTTTTTTGTAATGTTGATTTTTTTCTATTTTTATTCTACCATTCTTTTTTAAATGCTTTCTAATTTCCTATTTCTATTTTATTTTTGAACTGCAAATAGTTTACAGGTGTGTTTTAATTTCTAATGTTTCTTTTGCAGTTGTATCTGTGGCTAGACCAAACTTGTTATTTATATTGTTCAGATTTTTATCTGCTTCACCTATCTATTACTCAGAATGTGTATTAAAGTTACCTATCTTGATGGGGTGTTTGCCAATTTTTCTATGTAATAGTATCAGTTTTTGCCAATTACATACTTTGAGGCTAGATTAATTAAGTATATATAGAGTGTAGAATTACTATATTTTCCTGATGAATTGATCCTTTTATTTAATCACAACCATTATTTCTAGTGAGGATTTTTGCTTTCAAGTTCCCTTGTTTTTCTCCTATGAACATAAAAAATGTAGCTTTATTTTAATTATATGTCTGGTTTATCTTTGCATTTTTTTATTTTCATTCTTTCTAAATTTTTGTGTTTGGATTTTTTTTTAAGCACATAACTGGATTTTCCTCTTCTCATTGTGAAATCTTTGTATTTTAATTAGCGTGCCAGCTATTTACATTTATTATAAATAGTAATTTATTTGGATTTATTTCTACCATTAAAAATATTTTTTATTGATTTCAAAGAGGGAGAAAGAGAAACCACAACGATGAGAGAATCATTGATTGGCTGCCTCCTGCATGTCACCCATTGGGGATCAAGCCCAAAACCCAGGCACGTGCCCTTGGCTGGAATCAAACCCAGGACCTTTTAGTCCACAGGCCGATGCTCTATCCACTGAGCCAAACCACCTGGGGCCCAATTTTTTTTTTTTTACCTCTTAAAATATTTATTTTTCCATATGTTTTCACTATCTTTTGGATTAATGCAGTGTATTTTTCTGAACCAATTTCCCCTGTACTTGTTTGGATGACATACACTTTTATTTCTCTTTCTTTGGAGGCTATCCAATTGCAACTTCTACATGTAAGTTATCAAACTATAAAGTCATCTATGCTTCTCAGAATCCTCTTTTGTGGTCCCCAATCTCTTATTTCTTTTATTTATTTTAAAAATATGTTTTATTGTTTTTTTACAGAGAGGAAGGAAGAGGGATAGAGAGTTAGAAAATCGATGAGAGAGAAACATTGATCAGCTGCCTCTTGCACACCTCCAACTGGGGATGTGCCTGCAACCAAGGTACATGCCCTTGACAGGAATCAAACCTTTCAATCCTCAGGCTGACACTCTATCCACTGAGCCAAATCAGTTAGGGTCCTAGTCTCTATTTCTTTTAATTGGGAGGGAGAGAATCTGTTTGGGATAGCTTGGATCTAGCTCCTCCTTTCTAAATCATAGCTATTGTAAGGTGTGGGAAGGAGAATTTTATTATTTTTTGGAAGGGAGGAGAATTTTACTAGATATTTGGCCATTGTGTTCCTCTCTCTAACTTCTTATAGCCTTTCTGCACCATATATTATGGACTTTTACTTCTATTCTAGAGACCCAGTGTATGAAATTTCTGCACGGGGCAGGGGGTGGGGAGGAGAGGTGGGGGGATTGTCCTTCAGCCCAGCCTGCTACCTCTCCAATCTGGGACCCATTGAGGGTCCTAAACGGGCAGTTGGACATCTCTCTCACAATCCAGGACCGCTGGCTCCCAATTGCTTGCCTGCCTGTGCCTTCCTGATTGCCCCTAACAGCTTCTGCCTGCCAGCCTGATTGATGACTAACTGCTCCCCTGCTAGCCTATTTGCCCCTAACTGCCTTCCCCTGTGGGCCTGGGTCCCCCCTAACTGCTCTTCCCTGCAGGCCCAGTCACCCCCAACTTCCCTCTTCCGCCAGCCTGGTCACCCCTAACTATCTTCCCCTGTAGGCTTGATCACCCCCAACTGCCCTCCCTCACAGGCCTAGTTCCTGCCAACTGTCCTCCCCTGCTGGCCTTCTTGTGGTGGCCATCTTGTGTTCACATGGGGGCAGGATCTCTTGACTACATGGGGACAGTCATCTTGTATATTGGAGTGATAGCCAGTCTGCATATTACTCTTTTATTAGATAGGATAGAGGCCTGGTGCATGGGTGGGGGCCCTAACTGGTTTGCCCTGAAGGGTGTCCCGGATCAGGGTGGGTGTTCCCTGGGCGAGGGGCTTGTGGTGGTTTGCAGGCTGGCCATGCCCTCCCCAAGCTTGGGGCTCCCCCCTCCACCCCCAGTGACCCAAGCACCAGCCAGGATTTGCAAAAAGCTTGGCTTCCTCCATCGCCAGGGGCAACCCAAGCCTCACTCAGTAGTGGCAGCCATTGAAACTTGGTTGCCTTAAGCATCGGCAACCAAGGGTTTGTGGAAACCTTGGCTTCCTCCATTGCCAGGGACAACCCAAGCTTTCCTCCTGCTCTCTCTGTGGCTGTAGCCATCTTGGCTGGGTTAATGTGCATACTCACTCTGATTGGCTGGTGGGTGTGGCCAGTGGCTTGTTGGTATAGCAGAGGTATGGTCAATTTGCATATTACTCTTTTATTAGATAGGATATTAATGACTCTTATCAGAAAAACAGAATTGTTACAAACTCAAGTATATCTAATTCCATAGACTTTCTATAACCTTTTTTTGTCACAAATTCACATCTGAAATCTTTTCCTTCTCTTCTGCCTTCACCTCCTTATTCTCTTCCTTTCCCGCCTCCTGTTTTTTGTATAGGTATATATTTGAAACCTGTCACAGCAAGTTCCTCCATCCCAACTGGTCATTTCTCTATGACTATGTGGTTTCTAAAGCATTGTTCACTTATGCTCTTTTCTTGGTTCTCCATTGTGCTTATCTCCTTGGGAACTTGGAAACTGTGAATGTCTTTTCAGTATTCCACTATTAGAGTGAACTATGCCCTAAGATTTCCTGGAGGTTCAGGACCACGGACAGATGTTTGTGTGCCACCTGTCTCACACCCCAAACATTTTGGCCAGCTAAGACATTCTTCTGAAGCCTACAGTGTTTATTGTTCTTTTCATTTTAAGTTGACCTTCTCTTCATTTTTCTCAATCATCTTATAGCCAGGTCTTGCCTTTAGGAAGTTTTCATCTCATCTTTTTTTTTTTAAATATATTTTATTGATTTTTTACAGAGAGGTAGGGAGAGGCATAGAGAGTTAGAAACATCGATGAGAGAGAAACATCGATCAGCTGCTTCCTGCACACCCCTTACTGGGGATGTGCCCGCAACCAAGGTACATGCCCTTGACTGGAATTGAACCTCGGACCTTTCAGGCTGCAGGCCGATGCTCTCTCCACTGAGCCAAACCAGTTTTGGCCTTATCTTCTTTTTAAGTACTTATCTTACTAGTACTTTTGTGTTAATAAATAGTTTTGTCTCCTTAAAGAAATTGAGAATTAGATAGGCTAAGAAACTTATCCTACACTAGAGGCCCAGTGCATAAAACTCATGCACTGGAGGGGGTGTCCTCAGCCCAGCCTGCCCCCTCTCACAGTCTGGTAGCCCTCAGCTGTGGGAGGCGACCCAGCAATCAGGAGAACACCTCTGCTGCTGCCATTGTCGGCAGCTCAAGCCTCAGCCCGCCCTGTTTACCTGAGCCTTGTGTGGTCCTATGTGGCTGCGCAGCCGCCATCATAGGATTGCCTTCACCTTGGGCCAGCCCTGGGTGGCTGGGGGGCAGAGGGGACTGGGGGATTCTGGAGGCCTGAGGGGTCTGGATGCCGCCATGTTGTGGCTGTGGGCACTGCTATCTTTGAGGGCGTGGTAGAAATTAGCATGTTCCCTCCTTATTAGATAGGATTACACAACTATTCAGTTATAGTAAGGTTTGGAACTCAGATTTTTCTGACTGTGAAGACAGAGCTCTTAATTCCTTGATATTCTTTATTTAAAACTTCTAAATGTGTATTAAATCAATTTATATTTAAAAGTTATTTACACAATTGCTCCACTTCTATTATAGTGCTCTATTTTCTTAACATATTGCAAGAATTCTTTGAATTTTATGGATTGCAACCCTTTGACCATCATAGTTTACAAATATTTTCTCTGTAACTTATTTTTATTTTAAACTGTAATACAATATTTAAAACATATATCTTTCAAATTTTGTTAAATCGTTCTTTTTCTTTTGGGCTTTTGCTTTTGGCATCCTGATAGGAAAGTTTTTCCACATCCCAAGAACATAAAAATGTTGTATTCTATTACACTTATGGTATACATAGTTTGTTTTTTAGATTATCTATATTTGAACTGATACTTTTTAAAAATATATATTTTTATTGATTTTAGAGAGGGAGAGGGATAGTGAATCATTGATTGGCTGCCTCCTGCACATCTCCTACTGCCGATCAAGCCCACATCCCAGGCATTGAGCCCTTGACCAGGAATCAAATCTGAGACACTTCAGTCCTCAGGCTGATGCTCTAGTCACTGAGCCAACTGGCTAGGGCTGAACTGATACTTTTAAAACACATTTACTAGCTTGTAAGGAAAGACACTTTATATTCCATTTTAAAGGTTTTCTTGCCTATTCTTCTACATTTATTCTTGCAGATGACCTTAGAATCATTTTGTTAAATTTTCTTTTCCTCCCCCAAATCTAATTGAGCAGAAGTGCTTCCTTTAAAAAACACAAGCCAATATTATATCTAGACTAAGTGGCTGAACTATTTTTCACTTTTTAAATATTTTAAACATGGAATAGTTTATAAATACTGTTTTATAATGGTGTTCTCACCAGCTGCTGAGTGTAAATAAATTTTTATAGTATCTATATGTATTTTCTCTTTCTTTGAGGTTTATTTTCCATAAAACTATTATGTAAACATTCCTATGTAGTAGTATTAATAGTGGTGACAACAAAATATTTGAAAGAAGGTATGTGATGAGATTAAATTATTGCTGTGGGAAGACTGACTAGTTAGCTACCTAGTCTGTTTCCCATTTCTCGCACAGAGGCTGGTACTGGATAGGTACTCAATAAATAATTAAATGTAGTGTTAAATAATTAATGAAGACATTATCTTTGTGAATTTATGAGTCTCAGTCTTATAGAATCAATCAAATTGGGAATGCTAATATATTAATTTCAGTTATGAGAGACAAGGTAGATGAACTAGAAGGTAAGTTTAGCAATTTGCAATAAAGAATATATCTATTAAGCATTAGAGTCATTTGTGTCAGTCCTACCTCGCTGGTTGTTGGGAGCCACCTGGCAGCCACTTTTATATAGTTTCTTCCTTGTGGAGCGTCTAGGGAGGGGAAGAGGCCTTGGTGCCCAAGGCCGACTTCCAGGAGGCCTGCAGTGCTGTTGGGATTGTGCGGGCAGCACTGGTTCGTCAGTGACTGGCCCATTCTCCAGAGATTGGACCTGCAGAACTGTTGAGGGAGTGAGAGGCTGCCACCAGGCTGGTGGACTGCCAGGACAGGCCGGTCAGCTGAGTGGCACTCCTGCTCCTGCCTTGAGGGTCTGCCTCCTGGTGGTCAGTGTGCATCATAGCGATCGGTCGACTGGTCATTTGGTCGTTTAGGTTTTTATATATATAATTAGCTAAAAAGTGGAAACAACCCAAGTGTTCATTAATTAGTGAATGGATAAAAATAATGATATATATAGTAATTTAGAGATCATATATCTAATAAGTTCTGTGTTTGTGGCTCTATTACCTTTGCTTATGAAGTTGCCAAAACCATATATACATAAAGACTACTTTGAAACTTTTCCATAATAACTCAATTATTAAAAATATAAAAATACCTACCCTGTCAAAAGATACAATTTTAGGTGTTTAAAAGTGAATAATTCCTAGTTGGTTTGGCTCAGTGGATAGAGCGTCAGCCCTCAGACTGAAGGGTCCCAGGCACATACGTTGGTTGCAGGCTCCATCCCTGGCCCTGGTCTGGGCTCATGCAGGAAGCAACCAATCAATGTGTCTCTCTCACATCGATGTTTCTCTGTCTTTCACTCTCCTTTCCATACTGTATAAAAATCAATGGAAAAATATCCTCTGGTGAAGTTTAACAACAAGGTAAGACAGTTTTACACTTGTGTTCAAGTATATGTTGTCACCATAAATCTCAGAAACATACCACTTACAATTTTACTTTTTGTACATTACAAGTGATTAGTGTATAGTCACAGTATATTTCATAATTCCTTATTACATACTAACTTAAAAGTGCACAGTATATTTTATTTGAAAATATAAACAGAACCTGATATGACTAGTGAAAGTTTTAACGTGATTTTTCGTTATTACTCTTATCAATGCTCCCTCATATTTCTCTCCCCACTCTTCCTGCCTTAGCAGTGGTCCTTGATTCTCATGCTACTACTCCACTGAAGATTAGCATCAGCATCTATAGTAGAAGGACATGCAGTGGAAAGGCTGAGGGGGAGCAAAACTGGGAAAAGGCACACCCTCTGGAGACCTTTGAGAGGAAGGGAGGAGCAGAACCAGGAATGAAGGGAGGTTACCATCTCTGGCTGCAGTGCTCCCTGTTCTCTCCTGGCCTCTCTGTGCCTTCAGGCTTATTCCCCAGATTCTCAGTGTCTCCTCCTTCCACATTCTTTTTCTGTTGCATCCCTAGGCCCTTTCTCAAGCCATCAGTGGCTCGAAACCAGAAGTCTATGTTCCTACTGGACATGGGCAGTAGTTGTGGGAGTCGGAGTGGATTGAAGGAGACTCCATGTTTAGATTTTGGATTACATTCAGCAGGGAAAAGGGTATATACCTTGCAAGGTATTCCTGGCCTTCATATTCTCAGAATTCTTTTATTTTTAGAATCTATTCACTCACTTATCCATTCATTCACTTATCCAATCATTCACTTATCCAGTCATTTGATAGTGTGTAGTGAACCAGCAGTGTGCTAGGGGCTCTTTTTTTTCAAGTTTCCAAGAGATTGTATTCTAAAACTTTAGAGTTGCTTTATATTTAATTCTGTTAAGTTTAATATCTGTTTTTTAGTTTATTTTCCCCAAAAAACTTTTAGGGGAGAAAGAGGCAGCATATTACTATATTGGAAAGGCTTTGTAGCCTGACAGATTAGAGTTTAAATCCTGTTTGTGCCACGTGTTGGCAATGTAATCTTCAATTTATTTTACCGTTCTGAACCTATGTTTTCCTTTTTTGAAATAGGAATAATAATAATAATGTAGTGAATGTGAGAGTAAGAAATTGGGACAGGTTGTCAGAATTTACATAAAATGATGACTTATTGATTGGTGAGCCAGCTGTGTCATAGTGGTATTGTGACTTATTGCAGAGACTAACTCTTCTGAGTTCAGTTTTACATTCTTTTTTTCCACAGCTTTGGTGAGTTTTCCACACTAGTTCACTTTATTCTGACTGGCGAAGTGAGGCCCCACAATTACACTTGACCTCCAATCGGAGGGAGGTTTTCAGAGAAACGGAGGGAAATGGTGTGGCAGATTCTCAGAAAATATTTGCCACAGTGAACACTGAACTGGGCCGCATTAAAGAAAGGCGTCAGATGGTATATATAGTACCTTGTGAAAGGTCCCCAGATATAGCAGACCCCATTGGTCCCTTATTTGGTTTTGATTTTTGTCAGGGGCAGTAATGTAGTGATCATTAAGTCTTTTTCAATTATTGTAATGAGTATCAAGTTTTTCTGCAATTTGTCTCATACATCCAAAATTATTGGCCTTTTGGTGGGTTAGAATTCATGACTTTTTTCTTATGTATCTTTGTATGAAGCATTTTTGTTAAATATTGCCAATGAACATCTGGCAGTAACGTATAAGCAGTTTTTCTCTACCCTTCCCTTCTGAGATTCTAATTACTCTTTAATGTTTCTCACAGTTGCCTGAGGCTGTCCATTCTTAAGGTCTTTTACTTTAGGTTGTTCATTTCTATGGATATATTTTCAAGTTCATGGGCTCCTTCCTCCAATTCTATAATTTCCATTTGGTTCTTTTTTAAAAAGACAGACGATTGATTGATTCTTTTTCTTTGAGCGTATCCTATATAATAAAAGCCTAGTATGCTAAATTCAACCAGTTGCTATTATGTGCACTGACCACCAGGGGGCAAATGCTCTGACTGGTTGGTTAGCTTGCTGCTAGGGTCTGGCCAAACAGGACTGGGTTGGACAGGCTGGACATGCCCTGAAGCCCTCCTGCAATCCATCCCTTCCTGGCCCCGCCCTGATCATGTACTAGTGGGGTCTCTCGCCTGGCCAGGTCCCTGAGCCTAGTCTGCGCCCTCTAGCAATCTGGGACCCCTCGGGGGATGTTGGAGAGCTGATTTCAGCCCGATCCCCACAGGGCAAGCTGAGAACTCCACTGGTGCACAGGCCTTTAGTCTGTAATAGTTTTAAGATTTTTGCCTGCTCATTCTGCTAATTTCAATATCTCAGTAATCTTTGAGCAGATAATGAGTAACTAATCCAAGGAATCAGACACATTTTATGGTTGTCTTGAAGATAAGGGAGCAAAGATCAAGTTAAGCTGATAGAGACACTTAATGAGATCTGCTTCAGTTACGTACTTTGGCCTCTTTTAGATTCTTTGTTAGAGGTGGGGATAACTCTGAGTTTGTTGCGATGTTAGATTAGAGTTGCAATCAGAACTAAGAGTGAGAGGCACCAGATATGTCCTCTTGAAGCAGAGATAGGGTCATGAGGACAAGCAGAGTAGTGAAAAACTCTTGAGCAGTGCTTCTTAAAAATGTGAATGGAAAATGGTTTTGAACTATGTAGTTATCATAAGATTATCATCTTATTTGAAGGATCAAGTTGCTTCATGTAGTAGGTTGAAGGAACTATAATCAATCTGTCTTTATTTACTAGAGGCCTGGTGCATGAAATTCATGCAGGGGTGGGGTGTGGGGTCCCTCAGCCCGGCCTGAACCCTCTTGAAATCTGGGACCCCTTGTAATCCAGGACTACTGGTTCCTGTCTGCCTGCCTCATCGCCCCTAACCACTTGCCTGCTTGCCTGATCACCCCTAACTACTTGCCTATCTGCCTGATCGTCCCTAACCCCCTCTGGCTGCCTGTCTGATCGGCCCTATTGTCTCTGTGTTGGCCCCTGCCCCTGCACCTTACGTCCCCAAGGTCGTTCAGTTGTCTGGTCTAATTAGCATATTACACTTTTATTATAGACTAGAGGCCCAGTGCACGAGATTCATACACTTGGTGGTTCCTCATCCCAGGAACCCTCAGGGGATGTCCGACTCATGGCTTAGGCCCGCTCTCCGCTCTCCGTTTAGTGCTACTGCGGAGATGGGAGAGGCTCCTGCCACCACTGCTGCGTTCGCCAGCCGTGAGCCTGGATTCTGGGCTTCTGGGCTTCTGGCTGAGCAGTGCTCCCCCTATGTGAGCACATTGACCACCAGGGGCAGCTCCTGTCCTCTGGTGGTCAGTGCGTGTCATAGCAACTGGTGGTTCTGCTGTTCGGTCGGTTTGCATATTGTTCTTTTATTATATAGAATTTTTCTTAAGACCATGCCGTCAAAGAACTTTTGTGTATGTGAATAATAATACTGGTAATGGTTTCTCATATTTTTATAGTTGTTCACAGTTCATTTTTTTTACACAATCAGTTTTTATCTAACTTGATCACTGAAATTAAAGTTATATTAGGCTTAATAAAAATGTTAAGAATATCCATAGTTTCTCAGATTTGAAAGAATATTAAGTAAATTGTAAAAAGATTCTGGCCAAGCCGAGACTGGTTTGGCTCAGTGGATAGAGCTTCAGCCTGTGGACTGAAAGGTTCGATTCCAGTCGGGGGCATGTACCTTAGTTGCGGACAAATCTCCAGTGTGGGGTGTGCATCGGTGTCTCTCATCGATGTTTCTGACTTTCTATCTCTCTCCCTTACTTTTTGTAAAAAATCAATAAAATAAAAAAAAAAAGATTCTGGCCAATAAGCAAAATTTTGAACTAACCATTTTCATTAAATTTAATATAGATCTATTCACATATACAGATTTAAAAAATTTCCTTGAGAATTTAAATGTATAAAAGAGTGCATAAAACTTGTCATACAGTTCAAAAGATGATAATAAAATTAACATTCCTATACCATTGATCCAGCTTAAGAAATTAACAGGATTTTAGAAAACCTTGTGTTATCTCTTTTCGCTCAAGACTAAATCATCACCATGAAATTTGCTTTATAGTTTTATAAGTATTCCTATAGAATATGTTTATTTTTGCTTGTTTTTAAACTGTATATAAATGAAATCACTATATTTTCTATGACTTCTTTCCCAAGTATTTTTTGAAATTTATTTCTGTTGGTTAAAATAGCTGTGGTGGCTCTAGCCAGTTTGCTCAGTGGATGGAGTGTTGGCCCACAGACTGAGAGGTCCCCAGTTCGATTCTGGTCAAAGGCACATACTAGGTGCAGGCTCGCAGCCAGTCGATGTGTGTCTCTCACATTGATGTTTTCTCTCTGTGTCTCTCCCTCTCCCTTCTACCCTCTAAAAATCAATGGAAAAATATCCTCGGGTGAGGATTAACAACAAAAACAAATGTCAATTTATTCCCTATAATTAATAGAATAATGTCTAAATTTCTCACATAGTATTCAGTGTCTACCCTGCAAACCAATCAAAGTAGCAAGTTTACTTAGTCCTCAAGTTCCAATTCTTGTTACTTCTGTGAAGTATTAAGATGCACGTAATATAATAAGTGCTTCTCTTTCACTGACCCCTATTTTAGAAACTTAATCACGTTGCTACTATGCATGTAGCATACTGTCTGTCTTTCCTGAAGACAGAACTTCTGAAGGTACTATACTTGTTTTAAACTCCAGTGATTGCCACCATGATTTATATAGTTTGAACTCTTGCTAAACAAACGCTAAAAGGATAAGTGAATGTGAAATTATTATTAATTTATTTGGTAGGAATTGCTGAAGTTCTCTCTGGTAATATGAAATTTGCTTTTGCTTCTTGGACCTTTGTGTTAAAATATGTATCTAGCATTGAGAGTTAGAATACACAGAATATTTAACATGAGAATAAACTGGCCTCATTTGTTATTTTGCATTATTTCATATGTTATTTGGTGTTTAAAGATAATTTTCTTCACCAAAATGTAATTCATCCATAAGAAATTTAGGAAATATATAATTTTTTTCTGGAAATTAAATCTATTATTAATATAGTTTGATGAAATTGTTAAATATTTTGGCTTAGTTGTTAATCATAACTTGAATTCTTATTGTTTAAGAAATACCATTATTTGTATTAATTTACATCACATTTCAATAAGAAAGTAATTGGTGTTGCTTTTTATTTCAGCTAAACCATTTACTTCTAAAGTGAAACAGATGCGATTACATAGAGAAGACTTTGAAATATTAAAGGTGATCGGTCGAGGAGCTTTTGGAGAGGTAAGAATTTATAGAAGGTCTGCTAATTGTTTTGAAGGCTATTTTATACCGTCTGAAAAAATTTAACTGAAATATTTTTTGCTCTGTTGTGATACAGTTAACCAGAAGATATATTAAAGTTTTGAGTGAAATACTTACACGTGGAATTTTCCCCTAGATGTTTCTATTCTTCATGTGTCTTTGTGAGATTGAGTATGTTTCTGGACTCTGTTTCGTTGGTCTGTTTGTATCCCCTTTTGCCAATATGACACTGTCTTAAATTATTCTACTTTGTCTTGATATCTGGTACTGTATGTACTCTGACTTCTTTCCTCAAGTCCTCTATTCTTGGTTCTTTATATTTTTACTAGAGGCCCCGTGCATAAAATTCGTGTAAGGGTAGGGTCCCTAGGCCTGGCTGGTGATCAGGGCTGATTGGGGCTTCTTGGCTGCCAGCCAGGGCCTTCCTTTCAACTGCTGGCCGGGACCTTACTTCATTCTGCACTGCCCCCTGGTGGTCAGTGCATATCATAGCAAGTGATGGGTCTCCTGGTCGAATTTAGTGGGGACAATTTGCATAATAGGCTTTTATATATAGACTAGAGACCCCGTGCATGAAATTTGTGCGCTTGGGGAAGGGAGAGGGAGATCCCTTAGCCCGGACTGCACCCTCTCATAGTCCGGGAGCCCTCAGGGGATGTCCGACTGATGGCTTAGTGCTGCTGCAGAGGCGGGAGAGGCTCCCACCATTGCTGCTGCGCTAGCCAGCCATGAGCCTGGCTTCTGGCTGAGCGGCACTTCCCCTGTGGGAGCCCACTGACCACCAGGGGGCAGCTCTTGCATTGAGCAACTGTCCCCTAGTTACCAGTCAGTGCACATCATAGCAACCAGTCATTCTGCTGTTTGCTCCATTTGCATAGTAGCCTTTTATTATATAGAACTAGAGGCGCCCGGTGCATGAAATTCGTGCACTGGGGAGCGTGTCCCTCAGCCTAGCCTGCACCCTCTCCAATCTGGGACCTCTTGGGGAATGTCCGATTGCAGGTTTAATCCTGCAGTTGGACATCCCTCTCACAATCCAGGACTGCTGGCTCCTAACCGCCTGCCTGCCTGATTGCCCCTTAATTGCTCCCAACCACCCTCCCCTGCTGGCCTGATCACCCCCAAGGTTTTTATTAGTATAGATATGACCCTTTCAGAAAATTTTACTAACTCTGCTTTACAATAAGGGCTTAATGATTGAATTATTGGAACCAGACACCAAGATTTTCTTTCTTTGAACAGTGGAGGGAATAATTATTTTGTCTTTAAGTTGCCCTGACAGTAAAATGAGATAATGACTTAGAAAAGTATAAAAACACCATATAAAGACAATTTTTCATGTACTGAAAAGACAATACAGTGGTAAAATGAAAAAACACTATTTTTATTCTCCTCCTCCCTTCCTTTACAGCCTTTATTTAAACTTGAAATTTATAAAAATTCATTCCAATTTTCATTTCTTTACATTCAATATTATTTTGTATTGGTTTCAGGTTTTATATTAGTTACAGAATAGTGTGGTTAGACAATCATATACTTTACAAACTATTCCTCGATATTTCCAGTACCCACCTGGCATCATACCATTATTACAACACTATTGACTATATTCCCTATTTAAGTGACAATGGGTTTACAGATTCCTACCAGTCTTTCTTTTGTGTTGTCCGCCTTTTCTTTTCGTTCTCACTTTCTTCCCTCATTTTCTTGTATAGTATCTCAATTGGTCATCAAAGCTCAGTGAAGGCATTGGGACAGGCCGGTTAGCACAGGGAGCTTCTCTGAATGACGTCAGTCAGTCCGGTACCCTGCAGTGCGGCACCCCTCCACTGAGGTGGCACCGCCCCTCAACCCCCGCCTCAGGGCTGTGGGTCCTTGCCCCTCCGCCCGGTGTCCTTCCATGCCTCTTGATCCCTGGCCGGGCCCACCCACGTCTTGGGGCCACTGCAGAACCTCTCTCTCTGCAGGTCAGGCAGATCCCTGCCTGCCGGTCCCCTGCCCCAGGCCGAGCCCCCTTTGGTGCACCCCTCCTCGCCAGGTTTTTCCTTTGATCTATGGCATTGGTGACAGCTCACTCCTAGCAAGCCTGGTTCCCAGAGGGGCACAGGGTCAGTTCTTTGCCCAGAATGCCAGAGGCTGCAGTAGCATTTGCAGATGTCGCACAGAGCCTGCTGGCGAAGGCAGCGCCTGTGTGGGTGTCCTCATAGAGGGATGGTGAGGTGTTGCTCGGCGCTCCATGGACACCCCCCCTAATCCTACCCCCCGGCCAGCCGCTTTGCCAAAGCTGTGGCACTCGCCCTGGAGCTGCCCCTCAGGCAGCCCGCAGTCGGGCCTCATGCCTCTTCTTCCACATTCAGCCTTCATCCACCCCTCTCTCCTGCAGTGCTTGGCCCAGCCATCTGACCACCGGCCGGCCTGGTAGAGCCAGTCTCCACGAAGCTGTGAATCTGTGGCCAGAGGTTCTATCTGGGTCTCAGCTACCCCATGCCTGTGTTATTCACTAGTCCCATGGGAGTGGCTAAGCAGGCCCAGTCGTGCCTCCCCGGGGCGGCAATGTTCCTAGGGGCCCACGGGAGAGGCCCAGCTGCTCCTCCCCGGGGCAGCGATGTTCCCAGTGCCCCGCAGGCATGGCTAGGCAGGCCACTGCCCCTCCGGTCCTATAATGTACCTGGACCCCGCGGGTGGCATCTGGTGCTGCCCACCCCACCTCCCAGGGCCCTGATGGACTGGTACCTTGCCACCAGTGTCTGTTGCTGCCTGTCAGGCCTTCCCCAGCCCGATGGACCTGGACCAGCGCCTCACCATCCTATGAGGACACCCCACACAGGTGCTGCCCGCCCCTCCTGCGTATGCAAATTTATCCGCCACCTTTGATGGGTTAATTTAAATACTTGCTCTGATTGGCTGGCGTGTGTGTGGCTTGGTGTAGCAGAGTATGGTTAATTTGCATGTTTCTCTTTTATTAGTGTAGATAGATAATTTTGGACTCAGTGTTTCAGTTTCTACTTACTCTTTTAAAAATATATTTTTTAATTGATTTGAGAGAGAGGAAGGGAGAAAGAGGAAAAGGAAAAGGGAGAAACATTGATTGGTTGCTCCCTGACTTGGGATGAAACCCACAACCTGGGTATATGCTCTGATCACAAATTGAACTGGTGACTTTTTGGTGTATGGGATGATGCTAAACCAACTGAGTCACATTGACCAGGGCTCTATTACTCTTTAAAAATTTTTTGAGATATATTTTTATTGATTTCAGAGAGGAAGGGAGAGGGAGAAAGAGATAGAAACATCAATGAGAGAGAATCATCAGTCGGCTGCCTCCTGCACACTCCCTACTGGGGATTAAGCCCCCCAACCCGGACATGTGCCCTTGACCAGAATCGAATCTGGGACCCTTCAATCTGCAGGCCAATGCTCCATCCACTGAGGCAAACCAGCCAGGGCTACTGTGAATATTCTTATTTGTATTTTATGGAAATAGATTTTCATTTTCCTTGGATAAATACCTCAGATTGGAACTACTGGGTTAAATGGTTGGTCATGTTTAAATTTAAAAGAAACTGGCACTTCTCAAATGGGGTTGTACCATTTTACATTTGTACCAGTTCCAACAATATATTCTTTTGTTCATCTTTGTAATTTTAGCTATTCTAATAGATATATAATAGAATTTCAAAGTCTTTAAGTTGCATTATTATTTGAATTTTCATTATATATCAACATAATTACCATTCTTATAGCTTCCTTTGTGAAATATATATTCAAGTGTTTTGCTCATTTAAAAAAATTGGGATATTGGCATTTTATTATTTTGTTGGAGTAGTTTCAGTTTTGATGGTACAATTTTTTTCTCAGGTTTATTATTTCCTGGGGGTATTTTTTAGGTGGAGGGTGGGATTCCCCCTAAAAAAGTTCTTGTTTATATTCAGGTCACAGACATATTGACCTATTATTTAAAATATATGTTTTATTGATTCAGAGAGGAAGGGAGAGGGACACAGAGATAGAGAAACATTAGTGATGAGAGAGAATCATTGATCAGCTGCCTCCTGCATCCATGCCCCAGTAGGGATCGAGCCCGCAACCCAGGCATGTGCCCTGACTGAGGATCGAACCGTGACTTCCTGGTTCATAGGTCGATGCTCAACCACTGAGCCACGCTGGCCTGGTGACCTAATTTTTTTTGTAAAGCTTTGTAGTTTTAACTCTGTGTTTAAGTTTGTTGTCTACTTCAAATTAATTCAAGTATGATGTTGGATGTCTAGTTGTTTCAACATTTGTTGAAAAGATTGTATTTCCTCTATTAAATTACTTCAGCATCTTTGTCAAAAAAATATCAGTTTACTACATTTTTATCTATTTCCGCTCTTTCTATTCTGTTTCATTGATCTTTGTCTATCCTTATGCCAATACCACATTATCTTGAGTCCTGTAGCTTTTATACTATAGAGAGTATGTAATGAAGTGTGAGTGTAAATTCTATTTTGTTCTTTTTCAGATTGTTTTAGGTTCTAGGACTTTTGCATTATTGTATACATTTTAGAATCAGGCTGTCAGTGTCTGTCAGTCTGCTGGTATTGCAATTGAGTTTGCATTCAATTTATAGATCAGTTTTGGGCGGTCTGACATTTTAATGTTGAGTCCATGAACAAAGTATTTCTTTGTTTTTTAAGGTCTGTTTTAAATTTTCTTAAAATGTTTTAATGCACAGGTCTTGTTCACATTTTGTTAAATTTAGTTCTAAGTATTTTATGCTTTATGCCATGGTAAGTGATATTTAAACAATTTTATATTCAAAAGTATGTTGCTAATATGTAGCTACAACACTAATTTATATATTTGGTTTTATTTTCTAAACTTATTTTAAAATAGTTTTGTGTTGTTTTGGTTGCTAATTTCTTATTTTTCTAAGTAAAGAATCATTGAGAATAGGGACAATTTAGGGTCCTTATCACTTCCAGATTTTGTACCTTTTATTTTTTTATCTTAACTTATTGCACTAGTTTCCACCTCTAGCACAGTGTTGAATGTGTGTCCCGAGGGTAGATATCCTTACTTATTCTTGAACTTAGGAAGAAAGGATTCATGTTTCACTATTGTTCTGTTAATTGTAGGTGTTTTCATCAGTGTCCTTTATTTGCTGAGGAAATTTGTCTTCTATAACCAGTTTGCTGAGAATTAACAGAAGTATTAATGGGTGCTGAATTTTTGTCATATGCTTTTTTGCATCTTTTGACATCATATTCATTTGCTTTTTAATATATGGTGGGTTACTTTGATTGATATGATTGCTTTTATTCAGTAGACTATTTTTTAAAGCAGTTGTAGGTTCATAGCAAAATTGATTAGAAAGTACAGAGTTCCCTTATAGTCCCTGCCCCTGCACATGGAAGCCTCTCTGACTCTCAACATGCCCCCAGAGTGACACATTTGTTGCAATAGGTCAGTGATTGGCAAACTCATTAGTCAACAGAGCAGCAAACTCTGGCGTGGCTCGCGAGCCACAGTTTGCCGACCACTGCAATAGGTGAATCTACATTGACACATCACCAACACCCCAAATCTGTAGTTTACATTAAGATCCACTCTTTGTGTTGTACATGTTATTGGTTAGGACAAAGGTATAATGACACATATATACCATTATAGATAGTACTAGAGGCCTGGTGCAGGGATTCCTACACATTGAAAGGAAATTAATTAGAAGGTGGCCGGCAGGGCAGGACTGGGCAAGATGGAGCAGACACGCCCTGACGCAACCTCCTGAGGTACCTTCCCAGCTTGCTGCACCTGGGAGATGCTGGGCTTTGAAGGGCATCTGCAGAGTGAGGGGGTTCCCTCCGGCAGATGGGGGTCCCTTAGCCTGTCCTGGGGGGATCAGGCCAAAATCGGCAGACTGACATCCTCTGAGGGATCCTGGAGTGTGAGAGGGCATTCTGCAAAGTTGCTATCTCTTAGCAGTTCCTGCATCGAGAATCTGCCCCTTGGTGGTCATTGCGCATCATAGCTACCAGTCAGAGGGTTGAACGGTTGGATGGTTGCTTAGGCTTTTACTAGGTGTACTGGTTAATGCGGATTTTTTTCAATAGATGGAATTACACATATGTTGATATATATGCGATTTGATATGTATGCTATGTCAAATTTTCTGAAGGTGGTAACATCATAGACATTTTTACTCTTAAAAATGTAGAATTTTGTGCTTAAAAAAAAGAGCATTTGCAGGAAGTTTTAATTCATTTCTTTATTTTGAAAAAAAGTACTACTGAATATTTCAGGAAGCTTATGGTGAACATGCTCCATCTCAAGATACTTGTGAACGCTGGTTTAAATGCTTTAAAAGTGATGATTTCAATGTGAAAGACAAAGAATGTCCAAGTCAACTCAAAAAGGTTCAAGATCAACAATTACAAGCATTATTAGGATGAAGATGTGGGTCAAACTCAAAAACAACTTGTAGAAAGATTAAACGTTGCTCAGCAAACAATTTTCAGTCGTTTACAAGCAATGGGAAAGATTTTAAAGGAAGGAAAATGGGTGTCACATCAACTGAATGAGACAAATGGAAAACCGAAAAGTCATCATTAAGATGTTGCTTCAATTCATGAAACAAAGTCTTTTTTTAATCTAATTGTGATTGGCGATGAAAAATGGATTTCTTTTGAGAATCCCAAATGCATGGGTTGATAGAAGTCAACCATCAACATCGACTGCAAGGCCAAATCACTTCGGAAAGAAGACAGTGCTCTGTGTTTGATGGAATCAAGAAGGTATATTATGAGCTTTTAAAACCAAGGGAAACTGTTAATACTGATTGCTACTGACAACAAATAATCAATTTGAGCCATGTTTTGATCATGAAATGACCAGAATCGGCCAGAAAACACGGCAAAGTAATTTTGCTTCATGATAGTGCACCATCACACACTTCAAAACCAGTTAAAACACGTGAAAAGATCTTGTCTGGGATGTATTATCTTACGCGCTGACCTTGCTCCTTCAGATGACCACTTGTTCCGATTGATGGCGCACGCACTTTCTGAGCAGCACTTTAAAATGTTTGAAGAAGTGGAAAATTTGGTCTCTAAATGGTTTGCCTCAAAACAAGAAAAGTTCTATTGGGACAGTACCCACAAATTACATGAAGCTGGGGGAAATGTGTAGCTAGTGATGGACATTACTTTGAATAATGCACTTTTGATGTTTCTCTTGAAATTATCATGTTTTCTTTGATTACAAAATCCGCATTATTAACCGATACACCTGATATATATATATATATATATATATATATATATATATATATATATATATATACACACACACACACACATATATCCTACATAATAGTTTCACTGCTGTAAAAATCCTCTGTGCTCTGCCTATTCAATCCTCCCTCCCCACACCCTCTCCACAGTTTTGCCTTCTCCAGTATGTCATACAGTTGGACTCATATAGTACGCAGCTTTCTCAGATTGGCTTCTCTCTTGCATTTAAATTTCCTTCATGGTTTGATAGGTCATTGCTTTTTGGCATTAAACAATATTCCCTTGTCCAAATGTGCTACCGTTTATCCATTCACCTATTGAAGGATATCTTGATAGCCTCCATGTTTTGGCAACTATGAATAAAGCTGCTCATAAACATCCATGTACAGGTTGTGGTATGGACATACATTTTCAGTTCATTTGAGTGAATACCAAGGAGTCAGGATTGCTGGGTCATATGATGAGTGTTAAGTTTTATGAGATTGCCTATATGTCTTCCCAAGTGGCTTACCATTTTGCGTTCCCACCAGCAGTGAATGAGAATGCTGTTCCATATCCTCATCAGAATTAGGAGTTGTCAGTGTTTTAAATTTTGGCCATTCTAACAGGTGTGTAGTGGTATTTCATGGATGTTCTAACTATCGTTTTCTAATGATAGGTGATATTGAGCATCTTTTCAGTTGTTTAATTGCCATCTGTATATATTCTATGATATCTCTTAAGATCTTTGGTTCATTTTTTTAAGAGGTTTGTTTTCTGATTGTTTAGTTTTGAGAGTTCTTGGTTTATTTCGGATAACAGTCCTTTATCAGATGTGTCTTTAATTGATAAGCTTGAATTGATAAAAATTCTAGCTTATCAGACATTATACTCTAATTTTTCAATACTTTCAGGGTTTATTAAAGTTTGTCTTATGCTCATAATATGGCCTATTACATGAACACTCCATGTTCATATAATTTGTATTGCATATTTGTTGTTTGTAGTCTTTTGAGAAAAGGAGTATTAAAATCTTCAAATATAACTGAATGTCTAAGCCTTCTATAATTTTGTCTAATATATGTACTAATTATTAGACAAACTGATTTTAAAAATTTATTTGTGAAAATAATTAAGAATCAGAAAAACACTTAAAAACTGGAACAATATCAGACTCATTATATCTTACTTTCATTTTTTATCCCACTATACTTTAAAATATGTCATAAAGCCTCAATAAATAAGAAGTTAGAAATGATGATAGCACATAAATAAGAAGTTTAGAAATGATGGCAAGCACACATAGGAATTTAATATTTTCTAATGGTAGCATCTCTAATTAGTGCAAAAGAAAATTTTTAATAAATGGTCTTGAGACAACTGGATAGCAAATTGAAAATGTCCTTTAGTGGATCCTGTTAAAATGATTGGTATTGAGTAAAGCAGTGTTTTTTTAAAATAGTAAAAACTGGTTTCTCCCAAAGTAGTGTGTGTGGTTTTTTTTAATTACATTTATTGGGGTGACATTGATTAATAGGATCATAAAGGTTTCAAATTAGTTTCAGGTGCTAAACTAGTTTTACTAAGAGATTAGCGGTCACTTAAATCTTTATCTAGTAGGGACCACCTGGCTTTGTTTTAAACCGTTGCATTAGGATTTATACTCTGCAGCTAGCACGGCATTTCCAGCCGGTGTGAGAATTGTTTATGCACATGATCGGGCCAGGCTCACTGCAGACAAGGCATCTGTGAAAAAGAAAACCATGCTACGGAGAGGAACAGGCAGTATCAGTGCTGAAAGATTCAGCAGATTGAGGGTCTCAGGGCAAAGCGGCTTTCTTTTTTTAAAGGATTATTATCTCTCCTCCTCTCTTATTCTGGAAAAGGACTACTTGGAAAGAGGTGCCAAATACAGTATATGTGAGAATTTAGAAATTACTATTTTCATTCCTTTGGAAACCTGGTCAAACCCTGCAGGTCTCCCTCAGTTTTACTCTCTGGAGATGTGCTGGTGGGGGAGGGCTGGGAGGTTGGCTGTAGCAGGATTTGGAGCAGCAGGCACTCTGTAGACTAGTCTACGTGAAAGTCCTTATTAGGAGATTTAAAGAGCTCACTGCTTGTGAAGCAGTGAGGATCAGCTCCCCGAGGAGGCCGGGATGTAGCCAGGGTTTGGAATTATTTCCTGTGTAAGAGAGCTCTGTTTAACCCAGGAAAGATAAACTCAAACAGTATACGCTGGTTTGGCCTAGTCTAGTCTTTCAGGTCCTAAAAGCACATTAGCCATTGATAGTCTAAACTCTTCAGTCTTATCTGAATTTAAAAAATACAAGAAAATTTCACTCCCATCCAAGGCTTACTCAAACTTGCCACATTAAAAACACACACATAAGCAGGGATGGCTGGACAGGTTACAGTTAAAGTTCAATTGTGTCTCCCTTCCAACCGTCTCAAACAACTTCATGATGAAGTTCTGACCTCAGGTACCTCAGACTGTGCCCCTGTTTGGAAATAGGTTCTTTACAGAGGTAACTAAGTTAAAAGGAGGTCCTCGGCTGGGCCCTAATCTAATCCAATGGGTGTCCTTATAAGAAGGGAAAATTTGGACACTGGCATGGACAGAGGGAAGAAGAAACAAGGGCACAGGGAGAAGATGGCTATCTCAAGCCAACGAGAAAGGACTGTAAGCTAAACACAGGAACGGGGTTTTTATTCAGTATTCTCAGTACTCAGCACAGTGCGGGTAAACTTAATAAATTTCCTAACCAGAGGCCAAAGACAGAAAAATAAAGTTTCTTTCCTTTCATGCTTCTTTTAACTAATGCAAATCATACTTGCTAATCATGCGCTATAATTCAAACATGTCCCATGTCCTGGCTTAGGGTCACAACCTAATCAGCAAGAGGGAGAGGGACACAGCATTGTGACCTATAATTTTGAGGGATTTCTCTCCAATTATGTTTTTATTCATGGGTAATAAAATTGGGATAATATCACAAATCTTAATATCTAACTGGCTTTTAAAAAAAATTAAATATTTTGTCTTTTCCTCACGTATTAAAATGTTTCTTTATAAACCTGGTTTTTAATAGCTTCATCAAAGCTCATATAGATGTTTCTGTAATTTACTTAATAATATTATTAAGGTAGAATGTATACTTTGAATGTCAGGATTTCCCCCTCTCTGTCCACTGAAATTGCCCAGCAGTAGAATCTAGTGCATAGTAGGTGTTCAGTACATATGTTGGGATAAAGGAATGGAATCTTTAGGTGGCTCTGTCTTTTCTGTTTTATAAATGACTAGAGGCCCGGCCCGCCTCCTGCTGTGCGAGGAGGCACCCCGAGGGTTGCCACGGGAATCAGGCCAGACCTCCGCTGTGGCCAGTGGGGACCCGTGCCTGACTGGCGCTGTGGATGGCTGGGACCCACACTTGACTTCCTCCCCAGGTCTCCCCTTCCCCTTGCCTGTATCCACTCCAGGGCCGCCCGAACTGGCACGGTGGCTCGGCCAGCCCCAGGCCCCCCACTGCCTATGTCCACTCTGGGGCCGAGGGAGGCTGGGACCTGTGCCTGAATCACAGCGACCCCTGGCCCCCTGCCTGTGTCCGCTCCGGGGCTGGCCAAGCTGCCATGCCAGCTCAGGCAGGCCCCCCTGCCTGGGTCTCCATCTCCGCTCTGGGCCTCACCTGCTCATGCAAACTCCTCCTGTCTGGTCATGACCCATTACGGAGTCCTGGCCTAATTTGCATATTACATTTATATATTAAGATATAAAAATAATGTGGTACAAAGCATTTTTATACATAATGCTTTCACTGCATTTCAGATGATTTTCTAAATCATTTCTTCTAGGATAAATTTCTAGAAGAAGACCTTGGTGGTTGAAAAGATATAGACATAGTAATAGTTTTTTATTAGTTTTCTTTTCTCTATGAAATAACTGTGGTTCTCTATTTTTATACTTTAACATTATACATTTTATATAATAATAATGTTCTACAACAACCAAAAGGTGGTTGTTTTTTTAGATTTTGTTTTTGAAGCACATTTCTTTTTATTCAGGGAGCAGTGAGTGATCTTGTGATGGGAATATAGGGTGTTGCTGTCGGTGAAAGATGAGAATCGGAAGGTCATGTGGGCACCGCAGTTGAGTGACTTGGTGTGCAGGGCTAAGGAACTCAGGATCGGGAGTCCTCTCACCTGGGAGTAAGCAGCATAGTGATACAGTCCGAGTTCTTTTAGAAACTTAGTGCAGGGGACAGGGGGAGGTGGTAGTGGAGAGGAAGGAGGAGACAGGGAAGAGACCTGAGGCAGGGGGACCCGGATTTCTCACGTTCAGGCCTCCACATTGAATCAATCAACTTGCATGTCCTGAACATCCTTAAGTACCCCTCACATGTCACCCTCTCTCCCCTCATTAGATCCTCAGTCTCTTAGACCTCAGCTCCTACTGCAGCCTTCTTTCACTCCCTGCCTCAGAACCATTCTCCAGAGACTGATCCAGCTAAAGCCAGCTCTGAATAATGGTGCTGTTACCTGCAGTTTAAGGTTCTGGTTGACTAACATGGCATGCACGCTCCTCCACTTTGGATCGTCAGCCTCATTTCTTGCTACTCCGTGCCAGGAGGAAAAATTTCCTAGGAAGCAAAACTACTTACTGCCCCTGCACATTGTTACCCCTCTCCCCCACAGATGCATCTTGCTTCTATGCCTGCTCAAGCTGCCCCACTTTCCCCAGTATCCCCACTCTCCCACCACACCCACTTGGTCCCTCTTTTCTGGGTTCATTCAGGTGTCAGTCACCTCTTCCAAGAAACTTTAACACATTCACACATTAAGCATTTCCCATCCCCACTCTTACCTTTGGGTCAGGGATCTCTCTTATTTGCCTTTCAGAGGCCTTTGTTTTACCTTTTCTTCCCATGATGTACTGTAATTATGTTAGTATGTTTCCCATACTGGACCGAGAGATTTTTGATGTGTAAGGACTCTTGTATTTATCTTTTATTCTCAGTAGTTAGCATAGCATCTGCCTTACAGTAAGGTGTCAAAAAAGGACCTTATTATCATTTTGGCAGATGAAATAATGATGGCTTAAACTAGGTCAGTGGAAGTGAGAGAGAAGGGGGTGGGAGGGACCGTTTGGAAAGAAATTACTGGGGATGTCAGTGATGAGTTAAAGGTAGTAGTCACAGGCAATTGAGGTATGCAATGTAGTAGATGCAGATTTTGACTTGTTAAATTTGAGATATTTTCTGAATATTCTAAAGATGACTAATAGGCATTTCCATATATGGGTCTAGATATTAGGAGATAGATTGAGGAGAAATTAGTATTAGACGACATGAGCAGAGCAAGGACAATGGGCCGGGCATAGAAACTCATCAGGGCAAAAAGCCCTGGATGCCTAGCAAGGGCCAAATGGGGAAAACAAGAACCTGCCCCCAGGATAACCCCTCCTCCTCTAGCCCATCACTAGTCATTCGGTTTGGACCCCTGATCTTTCATATCGCTGGTCAGGCGGTTTAGACCCCCTGACCTTTCCCTCCCTCAGCTCTAGGCTTAGAAAAGCAGCAAAACTAGACAAATGACACTATGGCTGTCTCAGGACATTGCCTAATGATCCCCTGCTCTGGCACTGACCAATCAGTGGAGACCCCCACCCTAAAAGAGTGCACATGGCCGAAACCGGTTTGGCTCAATGGATAGAGCGTCGGCCTGCGGACTGAAGGGTCCCAGGTTCGGTTCCGGTCAGGGGTGTGTATCTTGGTTGCGGGCCCACCTCCAGTGGGGGGCGTGCAGGAGGCAGCTGATCGATGTCTCTCTCTCATGGATGTTTCTGACTCTATCCCTCTCATTTCCTCTCTGTGAAAAATAAATAAAATATATATTTTTTTAAAAAGTGCACATGGAAAGCTGATGAATATTCTATTGAGTCACTCCCTTGAGAGCTCCCCTAAGATTTCCTCCCGTAAGAGAGAGAAATACGCTCAGGACAAAGGACGCAGTGAGCTCTGCCTCCAAGGAACATGCCCTGCAGTTCCCTTCTATTCTCCTGCCCCCACAGGTAGGTATCCCCCCACCTCTAAAGGACCCCATGAGACTTGCAACCAGGGGAGCAGTGGGCAGAAGCAGCTCGTCCTGGGCTAACCCCCTGAACCTACCTCCAAGTCCCCCTTTCTCTGACTTCTCAGTGAGGCAGAGGCCAGCCTAGGCTCTCCTGATGCTGCTTCTATGCCCGACCTTGTTTCACTGGCCTAAGTCCATTTTTGCTGCCATCATCGACCCAATAACCTCTGGCTCAGTGCTGGGTAGCACTTCCCTTTGGATATCCCCCTCTCCCAGCCCCTTTTTCCTAAAAAAAATTCAAATTTTATTTATTCACTGTTTATGATGGCTATTTAGCCTGCCTATGCACCACCAACTTTAACCTTTCATTCAATACACACACACACACACACACACACACACACACACACATATATTAGAGGTCCGGTGCATGAAATTCGTGCACAGGGGAGAGGGGTCCCCTCAGCCCGGACTGCACCCTTTCCAATCCAGGACCCCTCGGGCAATGTCTGACTGCCGGTTTAGGCCCCATCCCTAAACTTGCAATTGGACATCCCTCTTGCAGTCTGGGACCTCTGGCTCCTAACTGCTTGCCTGCCCGCCCAATCGCCCTTAACCACTTTACCTGTTGCCTGATTGCCCCTAACTGTCTCTACTTGCTGGCCTGATCACCCCTAACTGGTCCCCTGCTGGCCTGGTCGCCCCCTAACTGCCCTCCCTGCCATCCTGGTTGCCCCCTAACTGACAACCCCTGCCAGACTGCTTGCCCCTAACTACCCCTCTTCTGACCTGGTCGCCCTCTAACTGTCCAGAAGGAAGTTGTACGTCCGGAAGATGTCAGGTCAACCTTGTCTAATTAGCATATTACCCTTTTATTAGTATCTATAACTATATCTATCTATCTCTATCTCTATATCTATATCTATATCTATATCTATATCTATATCTATATATTGAGGCCCAGTTCTTGAATTCATGCACCAGTGGGGTCCCTCGGCCTGACCTGCAGGATCAGGCCAAAACTGTATGTGGTTGAGCAGCCTTAGCATATTACGCTTTGATTGGTTGAACAGATGACTGGACATTTAGCATATTAGGCTTTTATTATAGGACGTATAAATTGGGGCATTTGGAATAGTTAATACAAGTCAGGAAGGAGAGGATACTTAAAAGATGGCATAGGAGGTTTTGGGGAACAATATGTAACAGGTTACAGGAAAAAGAAAAGGGGAATATATTGATTATCAGCAATGAAGAGGGGTTGAAGCAGATAACTGAGAACAGTATGTGTTATTTGGAAATTGGAGGGTCATTATTGTTTTTTGAGAGAAGAATTTCGGTCCAGTAGAGTGAAATGAAACTAGAGTGAGGTAGGTAATTGAAAGGTTGGAAGCAGATAAATGTTGAACGAGTGGAAAAAGCAAGCATGTACTATTTCAAAATGTGCTTTTTTGAGAAATGATGCCTTACACAAAAGGGATGGGATACCAATTTCTTTAGGGGAAGATAGGATAGTGATAAAGTTTTTGTATTATTTTTGGATGGGGAATGGTCTTGGAAAAGCTTGTCAGTTGATATTCAGGAGTTAGAAGAGAGGGGGTTTGAAGTCGAGAAACAATGAAGGAAAGTAAGGGGAAGGTCTAGGGTCCAGATCTCAGATGACACTTTAGCCCTGTTAAGGGGTGGGGATATTTCCTCGTTGGGTTCTAAAGGAAAGAAGTATAAGTGGAAGTGTAGAAATGTTTAAAGATGGCACGAGGAAATGCGAAGGGTGTGTTTTTAAGGAAACATCATTGATTGCATATAAGGGGTAGACAGGAGAGGGGTGGATAGATGGTGATGGCAGTGTGACGGGGTGTTTTAGAAGATTGGGGAAGAGCAGAGAATCAGTGGTGGGACTGCAGGTAGATGTTAGGGCTCGGTTGAGATTGAATTATGAGGGGGAAAAAAGAAGCAATAATAAAAATACTTAAAGAATACTTTTTTTTTTTTTTTCCCATGAAAGCGACTAGAAAAAGAATAGGCCCTGGAGAATTACTTGTAGTTACTCATTGGGATTGTGAGGCAGATAGTTCAGGACAATGGTATTTGCTCCACAGTCCTCGTGCCAAGAAATGCTGAAAATTGGGGTGCAGGGCTGGGAGTGGGCTGCAGGAAACAGCTGTCTGGCCATCTCTTGACCAGGAATAAGCCCTCCCTGGTCACAGGCCACTGCCACCTCTAGATTCAGCTCAGAGTAAAGCATGACTGATAATATTTGAGATTCAGTGTGAGAGGGTGTATTTTTTTCTCTTTCTTTCCTTTTTTTTTTTCTTTTTGGTATTTTCTTGCTCTGTTATTTATATCGATTGAGGTATGTAAAACAGGTTGCAGATAATTTACTCTGTGAATTTTTGTCTAGAAAAGTATTGTTGGTTGTATGAGAGCTCTTGCTGCTTAGTGCTTCATTCTGATGAAAATATCTCTGGTGTTCTTACAGACCCTGTAGTATTTACCAACTAATAGACCTTGAAAAGTAGAGATAACTCTAAAGAGATCATTATTCCCTGCAAGGTATTCTGTCTATACCAGGAGTTTGTAAAAGGCGCACAGACAGTGGATGGGCTTACCTCAGTGCGGATATCTGATTAGAGCGATTATCCATTATGCTTTTTCTAAAAAGAAAAATTATGAAAATAAAAGCATAATTCATGTAATTCCTACAAGAACGCATAATTCACGGGAAACAGCAAAGGGGCGAGATATCATTGAAAACCAACACCTCTTCGGATTAAGAACCTTCTCTCTACGACTCAGGTGTCAGTCGCTGCTGAACTTAACGCTGGGTTTTCCTTTCTGCTTTCAGGAAAACCTTTAACTTACGCCCTGGGTGTTGCCTGTCCACAGCTTCCTGGTGGCTCACCGCTTCTGCCTGCTCCAGCCTTGCTCCGGCAGCTTCCAGGCTTCTGGGCTTCAGAGCTTGTTGTGAAAGCTTGCTGCTTTGGCCTGCTACCCCTGCTTCAGGTGTCAACAGCTTTTAATTAGCCTGCTTCCTCTGGTTACTGTACCTAGGCCCTGTGTGTCTCATCTAGGCCGAGGGTCTGAAAGGAGAACTCCTTTTAGCCGTTCATCCTTCCTTCCAAACCTTGTACCGTGGCTCTCCTGGGATCCAGGGAGAGGAAAGGAAGTTTGAAGTTAAGACTGCATGATTCACTTTGCATACGTGGGGCTAGTCTTTAGTCCATGGGGCACACTGGTGTGGGCGTGCTGCGTTTTTATAGCCAGTGTCTCTTCTGATTGGTTGATGCCCATGCTGTACCAGTTTTGTTTTTTTTAATTTTTTAATATGTGGTTTTGTTTTGGTTTGTTTGTTTTTGAGAGAGAGGAAGGGAGAGGGATAAAAAAAATAGAAACATCAATGAGAGAGTAGCATCATCAATCAACCGATTCCTGCATGTCCCCTACTGGGGATCAGGCCTGCAGTCCAGGCACATGCCCTGACCGAGAACTGAACCATGGCCTCTTGGTTCCGAGGCAGATGCTCAGCCACTGAGCCACACGGTCAGGCTCTACAAATTCTGAAGTATTTTGACTGTACCTTTTGTAGATGTAAATTGTTCTCTATAGAGAGGCTGCCTGTAGCTGTTTAGTAAATTCCTTGTAGTGTTTTTAGTTTGCTTGTTAAAGGAACTTAGTATTTTTTCATTAAATATTCACAAATTGATCACTAACAGAGCAGTTTATAAAAAAACACACAACATACAGTGATTTGCATGCATATTCACAGCGATCACCATTAACATGTCATTAGATACCAAGGTTCTAAGCATGATGAATGGGAGCTCTCTTTAGGACCCAGAAAACTATCCTGTACTTAGAGTAAAGAACACTGGGTCTGTAATCTGCTAGCGAGGACTGCAGAACCACTTTAGAGTGGTGGTAGAATTAATAAGGCCATGTGAATGTGCTTAGTCCAGTACTGCCAGGCCCAGGGTAAGATTTATATCAATGGGAGCTGTTGGTTATTACCTATTAACTAAATGATGGTAAAAGTTATACAGGGGAGATAAAAGGAGACAAAGACACAAAGCAATAAATAGTGAGCAGTCACAGACAAAAGTCAGTAAAGGCTAAATGTAAAGTCAAGACTTTAAAAACCGTATGTATTATTTAAAGAGCAACATGAGTAGGAATAATGTTATACACCTAATAAATCTTAAAAAACACACCTTTATCTCTTTTATCATAACTTCTTTGAGTTTCAGTATCAGTTTAGTGCTATACTTAAAGCAGAGAGTGATGCCATATAACTTTCTGTGTATATCTGTATGGATTACAAGTCATCCATCATTTATTCAACAAATACTTGTTGAGTGCTTATTGATTGACACAAAGATAAATTATAAGTCATTCATTATTCATTCAGTAAATATTGAGTACCTATTGCTTCTCAAGTACTGGGCATATACTAGGGAGCAAATGAGAATAAATTATTTATGTCCTCATAGAACTTATTCTAGTGAGTGAGGCTAACAAGAAGCAAAATACATAAATAGAATATATGGTTGGTTAAATAATAGGAAGGAGCTAAGGGAAAAAGGAAGCAAAGAAATGTGAAGGGAAGTGTGAAAGGGAATGAGGCAATGAGAGAGCACACCATGTGGCTTAAATGGGAGAAGACTATTTGAGAGCGAGGGAAGAGTGATAAGTGGAAAGGTTCAGCATATTGAAGCAGGCGGCCTATATGTCTGGAGCAGAGTGAACTGGAGGGAGAGCGGTGTGAGATCTGAGAGGGTGGAGGCCAGAAGATGAGTTCTAATAAGGATTTTGACTTTTACTTAGAGATCAGCAGCTGCTGGAAGTTTGGAGCAGAGGAGTGTCGTGATCTGAGCTATGTTTATCCAGGATCACTGGCTGCCACATAGAGAATAGATTGGGGGCGTTAGGCGGAAGGAGAGGGGCCAGAAAGCACAATCCACGCAGCAGGTAATGGTAGTTTGGAGTTGGAGGGACAGAAGAGGGATGGTGAATTCTGGGCATATTAAACATACATTAGAATTGCAGAACTGCATTGCAACTATTTCTTGGATGTTAAAGTTCTATGTAATATAATGTAAGAATTCCTAAATTACATATTATAGCTATGTGATGATACTTAAATTTTGTTTAAGAACTCATTCCTTGTCATCTACTGATTTTTTTAAATTTTTTCTAACATCATAATGCTTTTAAGATGAAGTCTTTAAAGACATCTTTATATTTGTTTCAAAAAGTTATCTTTGTTTTTTGTTAAATTTATAATCTTGCAGTCCATACTAAATGTGCTTTTCATTTTAGTCAAAATAAATAAGAAAGGACATTTTACATACAACCCTCATATCTCAGTTGGCAATGGTTCTTAAAATCTAGAACCTGAAGTTACAGTTCTAGGGAAATCCTTTTTTTTAACTTTTCTTCTACTGAAAATAATTTAAAAATGATCTGTAGGTTTAAAGGAGAAAAGCAAGATCAATTTTTATTTTGTTATTTTATCAGCTTCATATTCTTGTCTGATCATGTCATCAATTTGATAATTCAAGAATATTTCCTGAACTGACATTTTAATTGCATCATACTGCATCTCTTGGGAGTAAAGTTTTTAGGCAATTCATGAAACTGGTACAAGATAGCACTAAGAATGTTTTTTGTCCTTACAGCAGCCTGGCATTCGGATTACCTCATACATACAGATATACAGAATGAGTCTAATTTGGCCCTTATTAGCCATATTGCCTCTATAATTAGTGCTGATTTCATGCCAAGATGAGGTGTGGTATTCCACACTATTCCATTCCATGTTTCAAATTTTGCATGTTCCATACAGAAAATGTAGACATGAGAATAGAATTCTTATCACCTAGAAATACCTATACGTACATACATGTGGCATAGAACTTTATTGGCATAAATACAAAAAAATCCAGTGTACAAATTTTACTAAACTTATTTTAAGCAGACGTTATGAATGTTTCCCTATTGAATAGTATTTAACAGTATTTTCAAGAATATGAGTACTTTTCTATAATTTTATGATATATTTAGTCAATTTCATCTTTCAGGATATTTAAATTATTTCCATTATTTTACTGTTGAAACCTACATTGTGGTAAATATTGTAGCTTAAATTTTACTTGTATATACTTTCAATTGAGAATATTTCTAGCCATATTTCTATGTATATGGATGTGTCATGGCTATAAAATCATGGACAGTTAGAAGTTGAAGAAATCAAAGTTTCTTATTTCATAGTTAAGAAATTGAAGTAATGGGGATGTATAATGTCTGCCACCTGTTAGTGGTAGAGCAAGCGACAGTTAAGAGACAGGGCAAAATGTGCTTAGTGCAAGGCCTGACACATAATAACAGCTGGTATTTACTGAGCACTTCCTAAACGCCAGACCCTGTCACGAGCCCTTTATACTTGTATTATTTCACTCTTTACCACAACTATGTAAGTAAGTACTGTTATTAACGCTGTTATATTGTCGAGGACACAATATAAGTGTTCTGAAATGTTATTTGCCCAGAGTTACATAGCTCATAACAGCCAGGATACAAACCCCAGTGGTCTGACGGCAGAGTCCGTGCGGTCACCACTCCTGACAGCCACGATAAGTGCCAGCTCATGTCTGAGTGGTCAGTGATGCTGGTTTGTGCTGCACAGCTCTGTAATCCAGAGGGCGGTTGGTTCCGGTTCCTTTTTGGATTTTAGAAAGATAATTGAGTCCATGTGCTCTGTTTTATGTAATATCCCTATGAGCAAAAGCGTCAGTGTTTCTGCAGTGAAGCGTGTTTATTCAGTAAGAGATACAAGTCAGAAAACAAGCACTGTAGCAGCCCAATGGCAGTGCGCGCTGCCAAATGGATTGTGGGAACTTTTTGGCTTTTAGGATAGCAGGTAAGGGATTGTGGAAAATGCTTACAAGATCCCTGGCACTGCAAACACATTCATGCGTTGGTGAGGACTCCTCCTCGCAGTAGTTGTCATGAGATGGGTACATGCTCACAGGCATCGGGAATTGGCGAGTCATATAGTGCTGCGTGTGCTTTTCTCACAAGCCGAGGTCAGGATTCCCTAGTCACAACGAGTGATAGCCACTGGTCTCTTCCCTAGCGGAGCATAGGCTGGTCTAGCTCAGGGCTCCGTCCTTCTGACCATTTGCTCTCCCTGCTGTGCCACATTTGACTCCAGAATAGCCGAATTTGCGTTGTTAGCCTCTCAGAGACCTTGGGGAAACTGTGTTTCTCAAGTTTTACTTGATCTTTATTCCAACCCCCCCCCCCTTTTTCTCATTTTTATTGAGAAATAATTGACATGTTACATTATGCAATAATACTAAGGTATACAAAATGATGATTTGATACTCATATATACTGTGAAATGGTGACCATAATGAAGTTAACACTTCCATCCCCTCACATAATTATCTTTTGTGTGTGTGTGTGTGTGTGTGTGTGTGTGGTGAGAGCATGTAAGATTTTCTCTCTTAGCATCTTTCAAGTATATAATAACAATTAGAGGCTCGGTGCACAAATTTGTGCACCAGTGGGGTCTCTTGGCCTGACAACCTGATCCCCCTAACTGCTGTGTCCTCTCGTAATCTGGAACCCCATGGGGGATGTTGGAGGCCCAGTTCACGGATTCAGCCTGACTCCTTCAGGCCAGGCTGAGGGACCCCACCTGTGTGCACCAGGCCGGTTTCGGCCCAATCCCCACAGGCCAACATTTATTTCCTCATTGCCCCAACACTCAGCCCCTGCGAGCCACTATTCTGTCTCTTTCTAAGCATTCAACTTGTTTTAGATGCCATATGTAAGTGCGATCTTACAGTATTTATATTTCTGTGCCTGGCTTATTTCAATTAGCATATTCTTTAGGTTCATCCACATTGTCACAAAAGCAAGATTTCCGGCCTTTTTTATAGCTGAAGAATCTTTCATTGTATATATGTATACTATATTTTCTTTACCCATTCATCCATTGATGGACATTTAGGTTGCTTCTATGTCTTGTACAGCCCCATTTAAAAAAGCATGAACCCACTAGGAGATTAATTTAACTAAATCCCTTATGTCTGTAGCTATGACCACATGTGGCTAAATATTAAAGTTATTTCATTTGAAATTGCTATATTTCCTCTTTCTTCCCATCATTTTAATCGATGAAAAGCTATAATCACAGTATTATAATCATTTATGACAATTACCAAGAAATGTTCTAGTGTATATCATATAATACACACTGACTTTAATTACATGGTCATATTACTTGTATTGCCATCTGATACAGATATAAATGTATTAAATGCCCCTGATATGCACATTTGCTATTAAGATTTTTACAAATTTGGCACCTGAAAAGTAAAATTTGGTGCCTGAGTTTAAACCTATTTTCTCTCCTTAGAAATATCCCTTTGAAGATACATGCTATAACATTTGTTCTCTCCTTCGGCATGTTAGGTCCTCTGTGCCTTCCTCTTCCTCAGCCCCTGGTCACGGGAAACAGCCTTTGTCTCTTCTGTAGTTCATTCTCAGCCCTTTAACTCCCCTAGCGGGCCCTGGGGTATCTAGTCAAATGAAGCAGAGGAGCAGCCACAGAAATGTAATCAGTTCATTGAGGGTGAAAATGTGGACTTGTTTGTTTGTAGTTGACAGTTTTTGTTATTTGTGTGTGTGTTTTTGAAAGAGTCCATTTATTGGGTAGATGACAGAGGGAGAAATGGGCTTTGGAGACAAGGTACAGAAGTAAAGGAAGGCCCTTGTTGCTCGGGAGTAAGGAAGCTAATGGTAACAAGCCTGGGGCCGGGAGAGGGAAGGAAAAGGAATGTAAGGCATGGGCATGCTCCAGGGAGGTAGAGCGCCAGTTTGATAGTTTTTTGATCATAACTAAAATACAAAATAGTGAAATAGCTGTTCCATTGTTTGTCGAAAAGGAATGTGTAGTGTATGTAGTCTGCAGTTTTAGAGCTTTTAGGCTTAATTGATCTTTGGAGTATATGTTTTTGTGTGTGTGTGTGGGGGGGGAAATAGGGGGTTGAGGTATCTATACTAATAAAAGGGTAATATGCTAATTAGGACATCTCTGGACATCCTTCCGGACAAAGCCATGGTGGCGGGGCCAAGGCAGAGGCGGTTGGGCAATTAGGCCAGCAGGGAAGAGCAGTTAGGGGATCAGGCCTGCAGGTAGACAAGCGGTTAGGAACCAGTGGTCCTAGATTGTGAGTAGGATGTCCAACTGCTGGTTTAGCCCCAGGCCCACAATCGGACATCCCCCAAGGGGTCCTGGATTGGAGAGGGTGCAGGCCGGGCTATGGCCCCCACCCCCTGTCCCACCCCCTGTGCACGAAATATGTGCACTGGGCCTCTAGTAGAGTATACAAATATGTTGTGTGAAAATTAATGTCATTTGCAGTTTATTTCATGTTACTTGATTCCCCACAAAATAGATTTGTTTTGACAGTAGGCATTTGAGAATTGTGTTGGAATTTGGCATATAATATTTAATAAGCTCTAGTATTTCATCTTACATATTTTGGTCAATTTCTTAGTGATAGTACAGTTGAATTTAAATTTCAGAACAGAAAACTCCAAAAGGAGAATGTAATGTAAAATCACCAACTGGCACAGTGTTCACAATACAGTTATTTGTTTGGCACTTTTCATTAATGTAACTTTTTAAACTGACAATGTTATTTGATTTAGGATCTTAGAATTTGAACTGCATGGAAATCATTGATAATTTTGGTACTTACTTTTTTTTACAGAGAGGAAAAAGGAAAATGGATGACTAAAAAAGTATTATTTGTTGTGTTTTAAAAGTTATATTTCCTTTTCTAGGTTGCTGTGGTGAAACTAAAAAATGCAGATAAAGTATTTGCCATGAAAATACTGAATAAGTGGGAAATGCTGAAAAGAGCAGAGGTAAGGTTCTAATTATTGGAATATTTAAATAAAATCTTAGAAATAATTAAGAGGAGATATAAAATTATAGAGAGCCAGTAGATTGTTAAATATTACTTAACATTTCCTTTATGATGACATATTTTAAGGCCATAAGAGACAAATTCAATAGTTCACAATTGTGATACAGTTATGATAAAAGTTATAATTTTGCTAATTTAATATTGTCTAAAAACCAAGTGGAAATCCTTGATGTGGTGCTTACACATTTATGTTCAAAGAAAATGTGTAAAAGAATTTCTGTATAGGAAGAAACAATGTGGAAAGTTTCTCATAGAAAATTCAGTAATGATTGATTTGAAGTTTGTCATACCTTGTTTCTAGAATTCTGTATTTATCTGTATTCTGCTTCAAGCAAAAGTCAGCAGAAGCTTTGAATATGCCCTCTAAGAATTCTCTTTATTGATTGTTAGTGTTCTTATGTTACAGGGAAAGACTGATTAAAGTGATGTTAAAACTGTCTAATAATTGGTATGGATGTCAGAACTGACATCACACATGAATTTGGGGTCAGGTTCTGGGTGGGGCAGGGCACTCAGGTCTCTGGAAGCAGAGCTTACTGGTATGGGAGTACCTGTACCTCAGTGTTTAATTTGTAGAAAGGTCATACACTGAGCATGCAAAGTTATAGCCCTGGAGGTTAGTACAGTTTATAAGAGGACAATGATAAATTAGCCCTTAGAAGTCTTTATTTATCTACCAGTGCCTGAAGCAATCTGAAAAAGAACAGATATAGGAAAAACAAAAAAACAACAACAATCCAATGATATTAGATATGGTGGTAGTGAAAGTAAATATTTCATTATTTCTTTTGAAAAATTTGAAAAATATGACAAAGAAGAAACTAATCACTAGCATCCCATTTTCTAGAACTGATTAGTAAAATTTTTGGCAAGTTTCTGCTTTCAGTTTTTTGTCCTGTGCATCTACTTCAAAAAACAGCACAAGTGAAATACAATGCAGGTCAGGCAAACCCTGCAGGAGCTTACAGCATAGCCAGCAAGTGGAGCAACAAGTCTTATTATTAAGAAACTAGAGGGCCAGTGCATGAAATTCGTGTGTGTGTGTATGTATGTACCTCAACCTAGCCTGCATCCTCTCACAATCCAGGATTGCTGGCTCGCAACTGCTTGCCTTCCTGCCTGCCTGATCATCCCCTAACCACTCCCCTGCCAGCCTGATCAATGCCTAACAGTTCCCCTGCTGGCCCGATTGCCCCAACTACCCTCCCCTGCAGGCCTGGGTCCCCCCAACTGCCCTCCCCTGCAGGCCTGGGTCCCACCTCAACTCCCCTCCTCTGCAGGCTTGGTCCCCCCAACTGCCCTCCCCTGCAGGCCTGATAGCTCCCAGCTGCCCTCCCTTTCAGGCCTGGTCCCTCCCAACTGCCTTCCCCTTGGGGGATGTCCAACTTACTCTGGGATCAGGCCTAAACTGGCTGTGGGACATCCTTCGCACAATCTGGGACTGCTGGCTCCCAACCACTCACCTGCCTGCCTGCTGATCGTCCCCAACTGCCTCTTGCCTGCCTGCTTGCCTGATTACCCCTAATATTTCTGCCTGCCTGCCTGCCTGATCGCCCCTCACTGCCCTCCCCTGCCAGCCTTATCTTGCCCCCAACTGCTTTTCCTTGCTGGCCTGATCTCACTCCCAATTGCCAGCTTTATCTTGCCCCCAACTGCTCTCCCCTGCTGGCCCGATCTCACCCCAACTGCCTCTTCCTGCCTGATAACACTTAACTGCCCTCCCCTGCTGGCCTGATTGCCTCCACCTGCCTTCTCCTGCTGGCCTGATTTCATCCCCAACTACCCTCCCCTGCTGGCCCAATTACCCTCAGTTGCTCTCCCCTACCGGTCTGATCTCGCCCCCAACTGCCCTCCTCTGCTGCCCATTTGGTTCTGATTGGTTGATTTCTATGCCAGTCAGTGTCAAAAGCTTTGCCTCCGAGGCAGCCATTGGCTCCTCACAGTTGACCCATATTTGGTTCTGATTGTCAGTTTCTATGCCAGTCAGTGTCAAAAGCTCCGCCTCCTAGACAGCCATTGGCTCCTCACACTTCACCTACATTTGGTTCTGATTGGTCAGTTTCTATGCCAGTAAGCATTTTTAGGCCTATCAATGGGGCCTGATCAGAAAGGCGGGGCTGATCAGCAGGCCCGGTAGAAGCCTGGAGAGAAATGGAGGTGTGGCTGCTGGCCAGGCCCAGAGAGAAAAAGAGAGGCAAGTGCTGATCAACAGTTGCCACAGAGGCTATGGATCAGACCCTGCTTTTCTCTTCAGGCCTCTCTCTGGGCATGATTCGCAGCCCTCTCAGTGGTCAGTGCTGGGTCACTGCACTTGCAGCCGTAGCAGTCAGTGCTTGGGTCACAAGGCAACCCAGGACTGACTTCTGTTTGGTCAAGTCTCCAGTTGTTGTGGATGTGATGGACCCAGGGTTTTTCTATATTAGGATCTACACTAATAAAAGAGAAACATGCAAATTGACCATCACTCCACTGCACCCACCAGCCAATCAGGAGCGAATATGCAAATTAACCCAAAAAAGATGGCAACAGCCATGGAGATGGAGTGAGCAGGAGGCTTGGGTTGCCCCTGGTGATAGAGGAAGCCAAGCTCCTGCCTGCCCCAGCTGGCCCTGGCCTCCGCTCAAGGCTACAAAGTTTCAATTATCCTATCTAATAAAGAGGTAATATACTAATTGACCATCACTCTATCACAAAGATGGCTTCACCCACAGCTGAAGCCAAGTTCCCATAAGTAGCTTAAACGAGCAATCAGCAGGGATCTGAGACTACACCTTCCCCTGCCCCATAGGGCTTGACAGGGAACCTCAGACTGCACCCCCCCGACCCTGGCATCAGGCTGGGGACTTCAGGTCATGCTCTCCACCCCAGCGCCAGGCTAGGGGACCTCAGGCCATGCCCCTTGCCAGGTGGGGCTTGACAGGAGACCTCAAGCTATGCTCCCCACAAGTGGGCTTGATGGGGGACCTGGGGCTGTACCTCCCTGCCAGTGGGGCTTGATGGGGACCTCAGACCACGTCTCTCATCTGGTGAGGCTTGATGGGGGAACCTGAAGGCATGCTCCTTGCCCCAGTCTGGGCTTAGAGACCTCAGGCCATGACCCCCGTCCTGGCATGAGGCCAGGGGACCTGAGGCTTTGTCCCCTGCCTGGAGGGGTTTAACAAGGGTGGGACTGGCCAGGTCTGGATCTAGCCCAGTGTGGGCGGGGGCCAGCCAGGTCTGGGTCTCACACAATTTTGAGGTGCATGTGGATGGGCAGGGATTTGACTCTGGGTCATATGGTGTGCCCCAGACTGATGGGAGGAAGGTTTTCATATACATTTTACTAATTTTCTTTAATCTCTGACACTTCTATTATAGAGAAAGGGCAAATAGCAGTATTAAATTATTTCCTCTAATTAATCCCCTTTTAATGTGCACAAATTTTGTGATCCAGGCTACTAATAGAAGATAAATAAATCCCAGATATCTGCTTCCAGCCAGTCCTGGCCTCTGCTCACGGAAGTGCTGAAAAAAAAAAAAGGAAAAAAGTGAGGGGGCTGGGAGCTTTGGTTGCCAGGGTGTGTGGCCAGCCTGCTAATAGCCATCAGCCCCTCACCCAGGCTGGTCAGGCACCCCAGCGGGACCCCTCACCCAGGCTGGCTAGGCACCCTAGCGGGGACCCCACCCTGATTTTTAGACAGAGGAAGGGAGAGAGAAACATCCATCAGCTGCCTCCTGCACACCTCCCACTGGGGATGTGCCCACAACCAAGGTACATGCCCTTGACCGGAATCGAACCTGGGACCCTTCAGTCTGCAGGCTGATGCTCATCCACTAAGCCAAACTGATTAGGGCAATTTCTCTTTCTTGAAAAAAACAACATTTTTTTCTGACAAATAAGTTAAAAAGTGACATCTCATGTTTGGTTCAGCCATCAAATATATATTGGAGATTTAAAAGTAAATTGATGTATTGGTGTATAAGACCTGATATTGAATGCATGGCTGGTGTGGCTCAGTGGATGAGTGCCTACCCAAGAACCAGGAGGTCACCAATTCGACTCAGAGTCAGGGCACATGCCGGGAGCCCAATCCCCATTGGGGCGGGGAAGGGGTTGCGTAGGAGGCAGCTGGTCAATGTTTCTCTCTCCTGATGTTTCTGTCTCTCTATATTTCTCCCTTTCTCGCTCTCTAAAAAATCATTAAAAACATTAAAAAAGGACCTGATATTGAAATTCTTGCATTTTGCAATTTAAATTCTACTTATCTATTTTTTTAAATTAAAATTTTGACTTTTCTCCTCTCCAATATTAGAATAATTCAGTTATTTGAAAGAATTTCTGTTAATTATTGTATAGGAGAGACAAGTCTTTATTATTAATAAACAAGAAGACAAAATACATATAATCACATGACTTCCCAGTATTCAGGTAATTGGATGTACTACATTCAAGAATGTAGAAGAATGTTGCCCTATGAATGTGTACCTATGGACCTAGAGTAGAGAATC
This sequence comes from Lasiurus borealis, assembly GCA_004026805.1. Classification (NCBI taxonomy): domain Eukaryota; kingdom Metazoa; phylum Chordata; class Mammalia; order Chiroptera; family Vespertilionidae; genus Lasiurus; species Lasiurus borealis. Next base: position 29,748 of record PVJN01007545.1, on the reverse strand, counting down.
ATGTGACAGTTTTGCAGAATTATTATTCTTTTTATCTTGTTCATATTAACTTCTGTTTTACCATAGGTATTCCTATTGCTTTTTCTCTTTAACCAATAGCCTATTAAGAATAAAATTTAAACAATATATAACTGAATATTAAAAATATAAAACTACAAATCTGTCAAACCCATCACTGCCACCAGTAGAATGTTTGGTTAAACAGAAACTGAATGATAGGATCTAAAGAAGTCATGTGATCTTCAGTAATCCTTCCAACTGGTCGTTGCATTCTTAGAGACTTAAATGTTCTGTTTTAAAATGGGGATATATATTTTTTAATTCAGCTTTTTTTTTTCTTAAGGGTAATTGAAATAGAGATTTTTACTGTCTTTAACCATGCTGAATCCTTGGGACAACTTTATGAATCTCATGGTATACATCATGGTTTGGTTAATAACTGATCAAGAACAGGGTTTCTCAACAAGGGCACTTGTGATATTTGGTGCCAAACAATTCCTTGTGGGACTGTCCTATGCATTGTAGGATGTGTGGCCGCATCCTGGCCCCTTCCCACTGGATGCCAGTAGCATTAACACCCTTCGCCCAGTTGTGACAACTAAGGACAATGACATATTGAAGCAAAAAAAGACTGCGTTTCACATCTAAATTCAGTGTCTGAGGCACTAATAGGAGTACAGTGATACCTCGAGATACGAGTTTAATTCGTTCCGTAACCTTGAGGTGTGGGAAACTATGAGACGCTCAAGTCGCAGTAAACTGGTGGGTCGTGTGCAGCTGGCAGATCCTCGCGATTACTCGTATCTCAACTGTTGCTCGTATTTCAAAGCAAAAATCGCTCCCTCCACGACTCGTATCTCAAAAATCTCGTATGTTAGGGCACTCATATCTCGAGGTACCACTGTAGTTTCATCCTGGATGTTTATGGATAAAGTCAACTGATGTCTGGGATTTGCTTGAAAATTTGTACACATGGGCGTGCACATATGTGCATGGAGGGAAGTTGGTAGTAAGATGAAACAAGATTGAGCAATAAAATAATTGTTGAAATTTATTGATAGGTACATTGAGGGGAGGTGGGTATTTTATTGTTCTTGTATATGTTTAAAATTTTTATATTGAAGTCTTATATTAAACTATGTAGTTTATATTATATTAATTTTTTTCATGAACAGTTTAGAATAGATTAGAATCTACTGAAGTTTAATTTGTTGACAAAAATTCTTTGGAGGTTTATTTAGTTTGGATTCATCAATCAAATGTTTATCAGATTCTAACTGGAATGCCTCAAAAATTCCAGATAGCAGTCATAATAAAATAAAGTCAGGAGAAAGGTGTCTCCTAGCCCCTGGCAGCCTTTACCATCACTAAAAGGTTAGCAGCAAAACACAACTTCACGGCAGTTAAATTCTGAAACAGAACTTAGCGTAAGCATGCCAAGTGATTCCATTTTCTCCCTAAAATGAACCAAATCGTAATGTAGATTTCAATAATCCAATTAAAGGGTAAAACTGCCCATGTATTGGGTTTAATCTTTAACTAGAGGCCTGGTGCATGAAATTTTCACATGGGCAGGGTCCCTAGGCCTGGTTGGTGATCAGGCCCAATCAAGACCTTCCTTCCAGCTGCCAGCCAGGAGCTCCCTCTTCAGCTGCTGGTCGCTGGCTGGGGCCTTCCTTCGTTCCACGCCTCCCCCTGGTGGTCAGCCTACATCATAGTGAGCAATTGAACTCAAAATCCCGAGGGGACACTGCATATTAGGCTTTTATATATATAGTTTTTAATATTTTCTCTGGTGATACTAATTAATACATGCCTTTGGAAATTCTACTTGATCAAATAAAATTTATGTAAATACATATTAAAAATCAGGGTATCTAATTAGGGTAAAGTAGGTAATGTTAATTGTTTTGTATGTCATTGCTGTTGACCTTACCTTGTGCTAAATAAATTATGAAGCACCTATATGTAGAGTACTGTATGATGATTTTTCAGTGTGTATGGAATATGGTAAAACCATTAAAAAATATTAGGTCTCTAATGAAAAAGTATTTAGATCTATTGTTACCTAACAAAACAGCTTACAGAGTACTGTGGTCTCATTTGTTAAGAAAAGATAGGGGATATGGGATTCCACATGAATTGTGTATCATGTGTGTAAGCATATGTATACACAGAATTTTCTGAGATGATATTCAACAGAATTTATATGGTAACCTCCGGACACAAGTGGATATTGAAAGTAAGGGGTCTTGACTCATGGAGACATTCAGTTTCTACTTTATAATATGTAGATATTCTCAGAAAAAAATCAAAACTTATAAATCAGTAAGAAAAAGACAGTTCATTAGAGAAAATGGGCAAAGGAAGTGAACAGTTCAGAGAAAGCTCATATGTTCAATAAACATATATAAAGTTATTTATCTGTACTTATAAGTAGGAATAAAATAATTCAAAGAACAATAAGATATTTCACACCTCTCATATTGACATACACTTAAAAGTCTAATAATGACAAGTACAGTTGGGGATGTGGGGAAAAGAGTAGATTTCATATAGTGGGGTGAGGGTAGTAGTTGGTACAACACTTAGAAAAGAAAATTGGTTTTATGTGGTTGCAGTTGAAAATGCTTCTATCTAGCATTTCTATTTTTAAATGTATACATTTGTACAAATATATTCATTGCAACTTTGTAATAATATAAACTTGGAAATAACCTATGTTTTCATGATGAGGAGTGTTGCATAAATTTTGGAGTTTTCAAACAGGAATATCATAGCAATTAAAAGAAAAATAAGTCGCTGAAACCGGTTTGGCTCAGTGGATAGAGTGTCTGCCTGTGGCCTGAAAGGTCCCAGGTTCGATTCTGGTCAAGGGCATGTACCTTGGTTGTGGGCACATCTCCAGTGTGGGGCGTGCAGGAGGCAGCTGATTGATGTCTCTCATCAATGTTTCTAATTCTCTATCCCTCTCCCTTCCTCTCTGTAAAAAATTAATTAAAAAAATTTTTTTAAATGAAAATAAGTCATGATGGAGTAAAAAGTGATCAAGTTGCAAAAGAGTAGATAAAAATTATATCATTCATAGAAATTTTCAAAATACAAAACACTTCTATTATTTTTAGTCGCAGAAATGTGATCAAAGCATATGATGGGAATGCTACTAGTGTATGCTAACTTCAAATTATTTATTATGTCAGCGGAGGGAAGGGGGAGAATCCAATAGTAGTAGGAAGGCTACAACTTGTGTCTTATTTCCTTAAAAATAAAAAGTTCAGAAGTAAATGTGGCAAAATATTTTGTATATTACCTAGATGGTAGGTTGGACTATGAGTGTTAAATGATTTTATGTGTTTCCTGATTCTTTGAACTCCTAATGGTATTTGAAGTGTACTCCTCCAGGTGCCTAATTTCTGGTTGACTTGTTGAAAGTCATATAATACTGGGTGTACTCTTTTTCCAGAATAGCAAGTATAATAAATACATTGAGCAAATGTTTGCATAGTCTATTTCCTTGTTTTACATAACATGTCCTCTATCTAAACTACATTTTCTCCTTTCCAGACGGCATGTTTTCGTGAAGAAAGGGATGTGTTAGTGAATGGAGACAATAAATGGATTACAACTTTGCATTATGCTTTCCAGGATGACAACAACCTAGTAAGAATCATTTTTCCAGTTTTATTGGGAAATAATTGACATATATCACTGACTCAGTTTATGTCCTACTGTGTGATGGTTTGACTTACATATATTGTGAACTGATTACCACAATAGGTTCAGCTAGTGCCTGTCTTCTCGTGTAGATACAATAAAAAGAAGAGAAAAAGGGGAAAATTCTCCTGGATTGACAGTTCTTAGGACTTCCTCTCCTAACAACTTTCTTATGGATCATAGAGCAGTGTTAGCGATCGTTGAGTGTGCATTCTATCCTAGGAGTTATTTCTCTTATAACTGAAGTTTGTACCTTCCTGCAGTCCCTTTTCCCCGGCTTCCCACCTCTGGTAGCCCTGAGTCTGATTGCAGTTTCTGTGAGCTTGGTGTCTGAAAGGATGAGGGTTTGAAAGATGACAGGAAGGCTAGTGTGATTAGAGGACAGCATCTAAGGGAGAAAGATATGAAATGAGGCTTGCAGAGTGTGGATCATGCTGAGGAATTCAGATTTTATTCTAACTTCAAATAGGGTTTTAAGGCGAGTGTGGCACAGTTTTATATTTTACATAGACCATCCTGGTGTGGAGGATGGATTTTCAGGAGCAAAACCGAAGAGCTCTGGCCATGCGGCTCCTTTGGTTGGGCATTATCACATATACCAAAAGGTGTATGGCCTACCGCGTGATGGTTTGACTTACATGTATGGTGAACTGATTACGACAATAGGTTCAGCTAGTGCCTGTCTTCTCATGTAGATACAATAAAAGGAAAAGAAAAAGGGGGAAAATTCTCCTGGGTTGACAGTTCAGTTCCGGTCAGGGCACATACTCGGGTTGCGGATTCCATCCCCATCCTGGGTATGCACAGGAGACACCTTTCGATGTTTCTCTCTCTCATCAGTGTGTTGGAGTGGAAGTCAGTGGAGGAGAGGAATCAGAATGACTCCCAGTTCACTAGGTCTGATTTGTGGGATGCAGTGGTTGGTACTTGATGAGTTGAGGTGGAGAAACTGGGGGACGAGAACATTTAGAGCAGAGGGCAGGATGATTCATTTAATGTGGTGTGTGTTAGCTTTGAATTGTCATGTGATTCATTTAATGAGTCTGGTGCTTCTGAGGGTGAATAGCACTACACATCTGGGAGTTCTTATAAATAAGATTTCAGCAAACTATGGCCTGCAGCTCAAATCTGGCTTACCCCCCAACTCAAGCTAAGAATTGTTTTGATATTTTTAAATAGTTCAAAAAACGAAAGAGGAGTATTTTGTGATTTGTGAATATTATATAAAATTTGAATTTCAATGACCATGAAGTTTTACTGGAAAACAGCCTTGCTGTTGGTTTATGTATTGTCTACGGCTGCTTTGGCTACAGTGGCCGAGTTCACTGGAGTGCAAGACTGACGCTGTGACAGGGAAACACACTGTATGTGTTACTGCCATTGCTTTGCACTGCTGCTCAGCAGATTACAAATTGCAGTGACAGTTATAACTTGAGAGCTTTGGAAATGTTGTATATATTGCTGTATGTGTCATTGTTTTTGTTAATAGTGCGTATGGATTATGGCAAATTAAGGAGAAGAAAATGATAGACTTCAAATATCATTCATTTAAAGCACAGTAGAGTGTGGATTATTTCGTTAAATTAAATGACAGCATGTTGTTTATTATGCAGTTACACTACAACTGTACTAATAGAAGCAAATAAAAATGTTTACACACTGAACACTCATTCCCACATTCCTAGCAAGGAGAACAGCAGTCAGTAAAGTTAGAACATTTAAAACAGAATATCTTATCATAGCAGAATTACTCTACAAAAATAAAAAAATGAAATGAGGCTGCAACTGTAGGAAGTTCCTTGAGTGGCTCATTTGTTAGCCAAGCAGGAAAGCCATACAACAATGTTGAGATAATTAAATCATGTCTGACTGCAGCAGCCAAAGGAATGTGTCCACAGAAAATTAACTTGTCTAAGACTCTTAGCCTTTTGGTGAGAAGAGTTGCTCAAGAATTGAGGAAATTGGGAACAACATCAATGGTTGATTATAAAACCAAGGAAAGGATTTTGAGTGGTTTTCTTTGGCTGTTTGAGTTGAAAGATGTTACTGATTCTGCTCAGTTCTTGTTATTTGAAGAGTCAATGCTGAATTTGAAGTAACTGAGAAATAGTTTGTGTGGTACAGTTATAGTCAATAGCATTTTCAAAGATGTTCAGAAAACACTCATCTGGCACAAACTAAATTGGAATCTGCTAAGATGTGTTACAATAGAGAGTGATGACATATGTGTGAAGCAGAAAGAGGCCTAGTTGGACATATACACAAATCGTTAATTATTAGGTGCTTCAAGCGCCTAATGTTGTCTCATTAATCAGCAGATGGTTTGCAGCAAATATTTTAACCTGTCATGTGTTATTGAACTGGTAGTATCAACGTTGAACTTCGTTAAGTCTCACGGACACAAGTGTTATCATTTTCACGAAGTTTTGTCAGAAATCAAAGCTGAATATCCTGACCTGCTATATAATACAGCTGTTCGGTGGTTTTGTAGCGGTAACATATTATTGTAATATTTTGAACAAAGGACCAATGTTGAAATACTTTGAACCAAAAAACCCATCCTCAACCATTATTGTGAAATGCCGAATCACTTTGGAAAATAACTTTTTCTGTAGACTTCATGTGTTTTTAAAATATATTTAACCTAAATTACAAGGCAAAAACTTATACTATGGTGAATTCATTTTGACAGCCAATGTTGCTTGACTCAAACACAATATCAGGTTGCTATATTTATTTCCCGTGTGTCAAAAGTAGAAAGAAGTGAGATCTTCATTCCCACATAGATAAAAAGACGTGAGATTCCTTCCTCCGCAGGTTTGCAGCAGATAGATCTTTTGAACTCAAACTATAGTTCTAGCATTGATTTGGGGGACTTGGTGCAAATAAGAAGGAAATGTTAATAATTAAAAACCCACTTAATGGCAATTGAGAACTTCACCTAACCTTCAGTTAGATTAGTTTGCAATGTATTGACATGCTTAGGTTCCCTCAGTGGCTTCAATTAATTGAGCTCACAGAACTCAAGAGAAAGAGATGCGTAGGGCCAGGGATGAGGAGAGGGCACAGAGCTCCCATGCCTCTCTGAGCGTGCACTGCTCTCAGCACCTCCACTTGTTGGCCAACCTGGAAGCTCTCCAGACCCCATCCTCTCGGATTTTTCTGAAGGCTTCCTTACACAGGCACGTTTGTTTAAATCATGGATCAGTCATGACTGATTCAACCTCTACTCCAGCCTATTTCTTGGGGGCTAGGGCTGGGTGGGACTGAAAGTTCCAACTCTCTCATCTTGGTTGGTTTCCCTGGCAGCCATCTCCCATCCTTAGGTTACCTAGGAGCTTTCTACAAGTTGCCTCATTAACATCAACTCTGGTATAGTCGAAAGGGGCTTGTTATCAATAACTAGAGGCCCGGTGCACAGATTCATGCACCAGTGGGGTCGCTTGACCTGGCCTGTGCCCTCTCACAATCTGGGACCTATTGGGGGATGTTGGACTGCCAGTTTCAGCCTGATCGCCGCAGGCCAGACTGAAGGTCCCAACCAGTGCACAAATCCATGCACCGGGCCTCTAGTATGCATATGAGATCTTTGGTTAATCTCTTCCTGCCTTTCCCCCCTTCCCTCTGAGATTCATGTGTCTGTTCCATGTTTCCATGCCTGTGCGTTGAGCGTCTACCCCTGGTGGTCAGTGCGCATCATAGCTACCGGTTAAATGGTCACTTAGGCTTTTATATATATATAGATAAAAGACATCTTTGTATTGTCACTTAAGAAATTCTAAGGGTTTTCAGGATCTCTGTGCTCTGTAAATCTCAGTATCAGACACAAACTCATAAAAGTTCATATCTAAAATTAGTTGGCTTCTGTTTATATGTACCCTAGAAAGGTCCATTCTGATATTTGTACCCTATCAGAAACGGGAAGAGAAACATAGGTATTGTGAGAATTACTATATTCTTTATTGCAGTGGTTTTCAAATTCTTATCCAGCTGCTCATTATAATGAAGTTGTTACTGCTCCAAGATGAAATAAGGAAAATGTAGTGATGATGAAGATGACTTTATTCAACATAAAAAACTGTAATATATTCTGAGTTTTTGAAATCCACTTTGGAGAATTAAAATGTTCTTCAATGAAATGTTGGTAAAACTATGGTATATTGTTGTAAGTCATGATGTTGTTACTTTGCAAAATACAACAATAAAACAACAGTAATCCTATGTTGTTTCCTGCCCCAGTTTTTAAATATGTATTTTACTGCTTTATGACATTTACAAGTTTTGTAATGACTGCTGATGATAATCTTATGTAGCTTCTTGTTAGTTGATAACAAAGTCTTTTACTTAGTGCTGTTGGACCTTGGGTTACATTAAATATATTCTTTTTCACCCTTTTAAACATTTATTGAGTGCATTTTATTGTTTCTTTCCAAGTATCTAGTTATGGATTATTATGTTGGTGGGGATTTGCTTACTCTGCTCAGCAAATTTGAAGATAGATTGCCTGAAGACATGGCTCGGTTTTACTTGGCTGAGATGGTGATAGCGATTGACTCAGTTCATCAGCTGCATTATGTACACAGGTGAGTAAGATAATCTCTCATTGCCTTGTGATGTCTGGAAGCACACATCTATTTATACCAGATTTAGTGAGGACTAAGATACGTTTTTCATCAGTCAAAGTTTTTATTCTGCTATGGTTTTAATTGTTTTGTCTCTCCAAGGCTCCTCACATCCCTGAATATGGTACACAGTAATGACATGAGCTAAGGTGCACAATTTATATAAGATCACTGGTAATTTATGCTATGTTCAATATAGGATAATATATTTCTTATAAACTTATTTATTTTTATATTTGCCTTAATTTTCTCCATTAGATTTTAAGCTTCTGGAGTTATAGACTAATATTTTCCTGTTGTGCTCAGTAGATGTATTTTATTATTTCTCTCTGGCAGTTTTCTTTACTAGACCTGGAGCATTATGATTGTTGCAAGGTTTCTTTACTGGGTGTGGATTTATAGGTTGCTTCAGTATAGTACTCTCATCATCCTATATTATAAAGAAGTAACATGCAAATGGTTGTTACGCTGTGAAACGCAACAACTGACCACGTAAAGACCAGATCATGGATCAGCAGGAGGGTGGGGCCGTGAGCGGTGGAGAGCTATAAGAGGGGGGCAGGCAGCAAGCTACAGGAGGGCAGGGCAGTGGGTGGAGAGCTACTGGGAAGAGGCAGCTAGCTACTGGCAAATGGATTCACGTGCAGGGCTACTAGTCAAATCATATTTTAGGAACAGTTGTTATCTGGTATTTAGGCTAAATTATACTTAAATTTCAAAATTGCTTGCATCATTTACTGTTGAATTGTTTCCACTGGCTTTTGTTTTCTCATAGTCAAGTTCTTTACCTAGTCATTTCTTTTCCTTCTCACCTCACTCCATAATGGATTTAGATCACTTAAAGTAAGAATGTGTATGATAAAGTGGAGGACTAAAGAATTTTGAGGTTGAAATTATATTTAAAAGTAAAGAATCTAAAATAGGATAAAATAACGAATGAACAGGCATTGTCAAGTTATGTTTTCATATTTTTCATGCATACTTTTACTTCTTTTCTGGCATAGTTAATTCATGTGAAAATGTTCAAATTTCAGATTAAACTACGACCGTAATGGCACAGGCACACCAGCTTTTTGTTGAATAGAATCTCTCTCTGAAGGCAAATTAAGCTGGTTTCATGGGACTTACTGGTGTGTGTGTGCTTTCCTGTGTTTGTTTTAAAGTTAAGTACTGACTTGAACAAATTCTTAGGGTGGAATGTGTTTTTGGTAATCTCTCCTTACCCTAGTTCAAAAATAAAACAAACGCAAAACAAAAAACAATTCACTTACTCATGGATTTCTTCATAACTCCCATTTTTCCCCAGTGGAATTTGTTCCATATTCAAAGTTTGTGATTGCAGTTTTTATTAACCTCATCTACTTGATGTTAAGATTTTATATACTCTAGGGTAAAATGTATTGATACAGTATAGGAAGTGGATTCAATCTATTTTAATAGAATTTGTTGGGGAAATGCACGGAATTCAGTTCTGAAGAGTTTTGTATCCCTCGTCCTCTAAGAATTTTATCAAGGACTAGAGGCTAGATGGGGAGGTGTCCCTCAGCCCAGCCTGCACCCTCTCCAATCAGGGACCCCTTGAGGGATGTCTAACTGCCTGTTTAGGCCCGATCCAGGTAGGGCCTAACTGGGCAGCCAGACATCCCTCTCACAATCCAGGACTACTGGCTTCCAACTGATTGCCAGCCTGATTGCCCCTAAATGCCCTCCCCTGCAAGTCTAGTCACCCCTAAATCCTCACACCCCCCTGCAGGCCTGATTGCCCACAGCTGTCCTCTCTTGTAGGCCTGATCCCTCCTAACTGCCCTTGCCGGCCATCTTATGTGTTGGAGTGGTGGTCAAATTGCATATTATTCTTTTTTTAGATAGGATAGAGGCCTTTTGCATAGGTGGGGGCCAGCTGGTTTGCCTTGAAGGGTGTCCAGGATCAGGGTGGGGGTTCCCTTGGGGAGTGGGGTGACCTGTGGTGGTTTGCAGGCCAGCCATGTCCCCAGGCAACCCAAGCAGAGGCCCTGGTATCTGGAATTTATTTATCTTCCATAATTGAAACTTTGTAGCCTTGAATGGAGGCAAGCCTCCTGCTTGCTCTGTGGCCTCAGCCATTTTTGTTGGGATTTATTTATCTTCTATAATTGAAATGTTGTAGCCTTCAGCAGAGGCCAAGGCAGGCCAGGGCAGGCGGAAAGCTTGGCTTCCTCCATTGCCAGGGAAAACCAAGTCTCCTGCTTGCTCCATGGCCGCAGCCATCTTGGTTGGGTTAATTTGCATACTTGTTCCTGATTGGCTGGTGGGAGTGGCTTGTGGTTGTAGTGAAGGTGTGGTCAATTTGCATACTACTCTTTTATTAGAGAGGATAGGTATGTGCTGGGCCTCCACTAGGGCTTTGGGCTATTTTAATATCTTTCAGTTTGGATTTGTAATGTGACTTGGCAGTTATCCTCTTGGTATATATAAAATCATTATACCTTTACAGTGAAATAGAAATACTTTATGCAGGCCGGAGTCCCATTTCAAAATTGTAATTTTTCATACTGCTATTGGAGGAGTAATTTTATTACATTCGGAAATTACTAAAGAATAGATAACATAGTTAAAATTTGTTAGCTGTAGGTGAAGTCAGGCTTTGCGTCATATTGAAATTACGTTACATAGAGACAGTGCATTTGATATTTCAGAGACTGCGGATTTGGGGCCAACTTCAGAAATAGCGGGAACAATTACAAAAGACCACCTTACATTTGACTCCAATTGCAGATTTGGGTGGTTCCCCAAACCACCTCAGTTTTGATAACTTGCAGGGTCTCAAAGAACTCACTGAAAGCTGTTCTTAGAGTGACAGTCTTGGTGGAGAGGGTGCACTGGAACCAGCCTGGAGAAGCAGCACGCAGGGCACAGTCCAGAAGCACCAAACGCACAGGAAGAAGCACCAGGCGCATCCATGTGCGACAGTGGCGCGGAATGCTGCCAAACAGGAAGCATACTTGAGCTTTTGTTTTCCAGGGCTCTGGGCGGCTCAGCATATTGCTTGCATGACTGACCCTCCGTCTCTAGCCCTTCCCAGCGTTTGGGTCGGTACCTTTAGTTTCAGAAGTAAAACAGATACTCCAGGTCCCCCGTTAATTATCTCTCTCAGAAATCACATTGTTAGACGCTTGGTGGCCAAGTCCCTAGGAAAACAAAGATACTTCTGTCTGGCCTGATATTCCAGGAGCCTCGGGATTACCTCCCGTTGCCTGAGGGCAAAGGCCAGCCGCTCTTTGGGTGAGATTAGTTTCTTGATATACAGGACACCCATTGGCCTCTAGCGAGGGCTTTTTGTTGTTGTTGTTCATCCTCACCCGTGGATATTTTTCCATTGATTTTTAGGGAGAATAGCAGAGAGAGAGGGAAAGAGAGAAACATCGATGTGAGAGAAAAACATCGATTGATTGCCTCCTGAATGCCCTGACCAGGAGGGCTTGGCTGGGGAGGAGCCTGCAACCAAGGTACATATCCTGGACCAGAATTGAACCTGGGACCCTTCGGTCTACAAGCTGATACTCTGTCCACTGAGCCAAACTGGCTAGGGCTAGTGAGGGCTTTCTTACAAAAAAAAATCATATTTGTCTGGCTAATCTACATTTCCTATAGCATTTATATGATGGACATAACTGTATCAGTGTGAATATGCGTGTCACGTGGAGGGGGCAGCTTGAACTGCTTGTTTTCAGGAGTTGTGTTAACTTTGGAATATGAAATTGGATTTACCAAAGAAAAGTCAAGTGAATAAGCACACATTTTTGAAACGCGTTGATTTCAATGAAGACAGGAGTGCCTAGATAAAATAACAGCTTACAAATACATTTCAAAGTAAGTTCAGAAGAGTCCAGTTTTGTTATAGCCACATTTTCTATTCCAGGCATAATATTGATGATAATCACGCTCTGGTCCTGATAGTGTGTCTGATGAAGTATTAAAGTAAGAACGACCCCACAGAATATTGCCCTTTCAACATGGTCCTTGTTTTGGGATGCTTTTATCCTTAATGCTATAGGAAAAAATGTGACATTATAAATAATTGACTGAGAGTTTTAAAATAATTCTGTTCCTTTTGAGCCAAATGTAATTTGCTTTTGATTTGGAACAAGGAAAATTACAGATTTTAGAAACTTCAGTGAATGATAATTGGTATGATTGGTATGATTCATATTTAGATTCAGAAGAAACTTGAGTAATGTTTTTACATTGATAATGTAGAGATTTTATCTCTTCTAAACATTACTCTTTCACTGTTTTCATTGATTTTCAAGGTTAGAATTAATGTTTCGCCTGAATTTCCCTTCTCCTATTTTTTTTGTTAACCCTTGTCTGAGGATATTTTTCCATTGATTTTTACAGAGAGGGGAAGGGAAGGGACGGGAGAGAGAGAAAAAAAAACATTGAAGTGAGAGAGACACATCAGTTGGTTGCCTCCCACACGCATCTGGGGGATTGATCCTGCAGGGGAGGTAAATGCCCTTCACTAGAAGCGAACCAGAGACCCTTCCGTTCATAGGCCAAGGCTCTACCTGCAGCCAGACAGGCCAGGGCTTTTCTACCCCTTTTATTGATGATACTTGGTATCTGGTTGGCTGGCTGCCACCTTAACTTGCAAGATGTCACAGACTTGAGTGGTTCTGAATCCCAGTTGTGAATTTTGCTGGCCTGTTGTTCTGCTTATCCGTGGCTGTATAATGTGTTTTCTAGAAGCAGACAGAGATAGAATGTGTAATGTATCACCTGTGGAAAAGTGTTGGCAGAAGCACGATTCGCAAGAGGGACAAGCAAGCCCTGACGGTTTGGCTCAGTGGATAGAGCGTCAGCCTGTAGAATGAAGGGTCCCAGGTTCAATTCCGGTCAAGGGCATTACCTTGATCGTTTCTCTCGCATCGATGTTTCTCTCTAATCGATGTTTCTAACTCATACCCATCTCCCTTCCTCTTTGTAAAAAAACAATAAAATATATTTAAGAAAATACATTTTTAAAAAAAGAAAAAGAAAGAGGGACAAGTCAGATTGCACTGCAGGCCACACCTCAGCCAGCCGCACTAAGCATTCTGGAGAGTTTGTGGCCCATCAGAGAGGTGCTCATTTAGCCACATGGCCGCGTCTTACATGTCCGGGTCAGTCACTCGGCGGCTCTGGCTGTCTAAGAAGACAAGCCTCCTGTGGAGAGGCTCCCTGGGAGCTGTTTGCTGACAGTGAGGACCACGCCCTCCATCGAAGGAGAAGCAGCAGGTCTGTGTCCACATAGACCCTGCAATGTGGTGACTAATAGAAGACAGCAGTCACTCTTTGCTCATAAGGCTGCAGTTTGGACAGGATGAGGCAGGGACTGCTCTCCCTGCGCTTTAGCATGAGTTGTGGTGACTCACCTGAGGTTGGAAGATCAGTGCTCAAGATGGCTCACTCACATAGGAGGTGTGGCTCAGCTTGGGTTTCAGCCAAGGATCTAGGCCTGGGGCCTTTGTTCTTTTCCCCTGGGCCTTGCCGGGGCTGCTCGGCAGTTTTTTGGTTTTGGTTAATTCTCTTCCAAGGATATTTTTTCCATTGACTTTTTTCAGAGAGAGTGGAAGTGAGGGAGAGGAGAGAGAAACATTGATATGAGAGAGACATATCGATTGGTTGCCTTCTGCAGGCGTTCTGACTAAGGCTAATGATATAACCTGCAATCCAGAAATCTGCAATCCAATTCCTTGACCAGGAATCGAACCTGAGAAACTTGGGCGGGGAGAAGGGTAGATACCCTAACCACTGAGCACACCAGCCAGGACTGCTTGAGTTTCTTAACAAAATAATGTCTCGGTTCGAAGAGCAAGTGTGAGGTCAATATGTAAGTGTGACCATCTTTCTACCTAGTTTGTATTTGGGATCTCTCCACCCTTTTCTCCAGGGAGCACATTCTTAGGAAATAATGAAGAACATTCTTTACTCAGTAGCTGCATCCACATCTGCCTGACATTTGTGGGGATTGGAATCTGCGGTCTGTTTCACTCTGCCCGCGCTTCAGAGGCTGGAGTGCGAAGAGAACCAGAGCTATCTCTGCATAGGTTGGGCTCAGGTCAAGCCGTACCTTGTGTCTTTTCTCTCAGGCGCTTTTCTGTGGCCACTATGAAATTAGGTTTTGATGGAAATAATAACCTGGAAGGAAATAAAACCACAAAAGGTCAAGCTGCTGTACGGTTGAAAAAGAAGACAGGGATGTGTTTTCTCTGAGGTGATCAAGTACATAGACTTAACACAAATTTTAGTCCTTCCTCGTACCCAGTAATTTAGGTCATATTTAGCATCAGCTAGATGGAAAATCACATTTTCTCCTCTCCTGAGCACTCTTAAGTTATAGCTCATATCGATATTAGACTTTGTTCCCAAAATAAAAATAGAACATAAATATTTTCAAGCCCAACAGATGGCCAGAGGACTAACGCACGTCCTCCTGAGCCTCTCCTGTTGGCCACGTTAGGACAGGGACTTCTCGTTCAGCCGTGGAATAGACTGAGCTGTGCAGTGCGTCAGAGGGCAGGATAATATGGATATGAAAGCTATAATTTTATTTCCTGTTCGACAGAGACCAATTAGGGTTTTCATTATAAAATTACTGTGTTCATCTATGATCTTGATATCCATTAATTAACTGCCTTGGCTGAAAAATACTGCTGACTGCAGATGATCATAGTGGCTTAGAATATTTTCATATTCTTGGATTAAGTGACTCAGATGTTATATAATGTATTTTCGATTTTTAATTAACTGTAATCAAACAATACGGCATCTAATTAAAATAAAACTCAGCTAGTGTAGAAAAGATTATATTGAAAAATAGCCCCCCTCCATACTTCTTATGTTTGTTTTCCAGTGGCAAGCACATTGAATTGTTTTAAGCTATTTTTTCCTGTTATTTAACCTCATAACTCTAATATCCCGATATCTAAAGCTGATATCTTTCGGTATAAATTTTAGACATATAATATTTACATTTTAGAATTGATTATATTTTTTATTAGGAAGAGTTGCTGAATTTAGTAAATACTTTTTTCAGTGAATAGGAATTGATGTTTCCTTAACATATTGTATGTGTATGTCACCCCTTAGAAGTCAAGCATTATGCTTAATAGGTAACATTACTAAAGTCAGGACACAATAAATATGTCTGTAGTCAATAATGTTTTACAGCCAGGACCGGTTTGGCTTAGTGGATAGAGCATCGGCCTGCGGACTGAAAGGTCCCGGGTTCAATTCTGGTCGGGGGCATGTGCCTTGCTTGCGGGCACATCTCCACTGTGGGGCATGCAGGAGGTGACTGATCGATGTCTCTCTCTCATCGATGTTTCTGACTTTCTATCTCTCTCCCTTCCTCTCTGTAAAAAATCAATTAAAATATTAAAAAAAAATTTTTTTTTAAAAATAATGTTTTACATTGTACCAGAGAGACTAGCTAAACAGTTTGGCAAAAGAAAACATTAGGCATGTAAAAATAGTAAAATTATTACATTTACAGATGATATACATGGAAAATCAAATGGAATTAACTTAAAAACCAAAAATGATAAAGTTCAAAAAGGATATCAATAGCTTTTGTAGTCTAATTCATAAAATCAATATTTACTACACACGAGAGCAGGTCAGACTCTTTTCCCGGTGCTAAGGATCTAGTGGTGAACAAAACTGGGAAAAATTCCTGTTTTTGTGACCTAGTTTCTAATCTAGCAACAATCGATAATTACAAAAAGTTATAGAAGAAAAATTTCATAATACCTTAAAAATATAGAATACTTAGGGATATATTTATTAAGAAATATATAACTATATAATGAGAAAGACTATTCCCATCAGATATTAAAATTTATATATTTTTTTTAAATTTCTTTATTGATTAAGGTATTCCATATGTGTCCTTATTCCCTCATTACCCCCTCCACCTCCCACTCATGCCCCCACCCTCCTGTTGTCTGTTTCCATTAATTAGGCTTATATGCATGCATATAAGTCCTTTGGTTAATCTCTCCCCTTACCCCCATTGTCCCGTACCTTCCCTGAGGTTTGACGTTCTGATTGATGTTTCTCTGTCTCTGCATCTATTTTTGTTCATCACTTTATGCTGTTTATTATATTACACAAATGAGTGAGATCATGTGATAAGTATCTTTCTCTGCCTGGCTTATTTCTCTTAGCATAATGCTCTCCATCTCCATCCATGTTGTTGCAAATGGTAAGAACTTGTTTTTTACTGCAGCGTAGTATTCCACTGCATAGATGTGACCACAATTTTCTAATCCACTCATCTGATGATGGGCACTTAGGCTGTTTCCAAATCTTAGCTATGGTGAATTGTGCTGCTATGAGGATAGGGGTGCATATATCCTTTTTGATTCATGTTTCTACTTTCTTGGGATGTATTCCAGAAGTGGGATCACTGAGTCAAATGGGAGTTCCATTTTTAGTTTTTTGAGGAAACTCCATACTGTTCTCTACAGTGGCTGCACCAGTCTGCATTCCCACCAGCAATACACAAGGGTTCCTTTTTTTCCGCATCCTGGTCAGCACTTGTCATTTGTTGACTTGTTGATAATAGTCATTATGACAGGTGTGAGATGGTACCGCATTGTTGTTTTGATTTGCATCTCTCAGATGATTAGTGACTTTGAGCAGATTTTCATATGTCTCTTGGCCTTCCTTCTGTCTTCTTTCTAAAAGTGTCTATTTAGATCAGTTGCCCTTTTTATGATTGGGTTGTTTATCTTCTTTTTGTTAAGCTACATGAGTTCCCTGTAAATGTTGGAGATTAAACCCTTATCGTGGTATCATTGGCAAATATGTTCTCCCATATAGTGGGCTTTCTTGTTGTTTTATTGATGGTTTCCTTTGCTGTGCAAAATCTTTTTATTTTGATGTAGTCCCATTTGTTTATTTTCTCTTTAGTTTCCATTGTCGTAGGAACAGTATCAGTGAAGAAATTGCTTTGGCTTATGTCAGAGATTTTTCTGTCTATGGATTCCTCTAGTATTTTTATGGTTTCCCGTCGTATGTTTAAGTCCTTGATTCATTTTGAGTTTATTTTTGTTGGTATAAGTTGGTGGTCAAGTTTCATTTTTTTGCATGTATCTGTCCAATTTTCCCCACACCATTTATTGAAGAGACTGTCTTGACTCTATTGTATACTCTTGCTGGGGCTAAAGGTTCCTATGACCTCAGGGAGTATTCAGATTCCTTTGTATTATTCAGGGTGGGATCTGGGTGTGGCTGTATTGGCTGCCTGGATCCTGGAGGGAGGGGCTATCGCTCAGGAGAAAATGGCAACTGGGGCTCAGATTCTCTTGCCTAGATCCTTGATTTCACCTTTATCCAGAGGACCTCTGCCCTTCCCGGCTGCAACTGTCTCACCAGCTGCATCTCCTTCGCCAGTTTAGGCTGAATTCCACTCATTTCAGCTGGTCACACTATTGCTCCTGGACAGGGTTCAGGACATGTCCGTTATTCTGCCGCCATTTTGTCTCCCCTAAAACTTATCTTTAATAATTAAAAATATATTTCTACAGTGTGAAAGGTAGACTAATGGAGCAGAATTGGAAGTCTTATAATAGACCCAATTACTTACATTCATTAATACGTGATTAAGGTCACGTCTCAAATCAGAGGTTAAATAAATGGTGTGGGAAAATAAAATTAGATCATATCTTTCATGATATACCAGGAAGATTTCCAAATGGACTTAACATTGAAATGTAATAAAGCTAAAAGTGTTCCCATAGAATGAATGAAACATGGGAGAATCCCTTTGCAATTTCAGTGAGGATAAAGTATTTCTAATTGAGTCAAAATCCACAAAAGCAGAATTTTTAAATATTGATGAATTCAGTACATCGGCAAAAAAGTGCATGGGAGGAGAAGTCTGTAAACAAACTAAAAAAAAAAATGTTCACGGGGGTAAAAGATTTACAACTCATATACTGGGCAAAGAGTAGTCTTCCTAACATAGAAAGTACTAGAGACCCAGTGCACAACATTTGTGCACTGGGTGGGAGATCCCCTCAGCTTGGTCTGTGCCCTCTAGGAGTCTGGGACCCCTTGAGGGATGTCTGCCTGCCAGCTTAGGCCTGCTCCCCACGAGCTGCTGTGGAGGCAGGAGAGGGTCACGCCACCGCTGCTGTGCTTGCCAGCTCTGAGCCTTGGCTTCTGGCTGAGCAGCACTGCCCCTGTGGGAGCGCACTGACCACCAGGGACCAGCTCCTGCATTGAGCGTCTGCCCCTTGGTGGTCAGTGCACATCTTAGCAACCCATTTTTCCATCATTTGGTTGATTTGCATATTTGCCTTTTATTATATAGGATTCCTGAAACTATAGGAAAAAGACCAAATGTAGTAGAAAAATGGGCAAAATGTATTTTACAGAAACAGTAATACAAAGGCTCTTAAATATACAAAAAGCCCATATCAGAGATAATACAGAAAATGCAAATAATATTTTTACTATTATTTTTCACCTAAAGATTGACAAAAAGTCCATATATTCAACAAACTACTCTGATACGAAGCTCTAAGGGCACTGAGCACTCACACATGATGCTCATGGGACTGTAAGTTAGTTCAGCTGCCATACGAGGCCATTTGAATGCATCTATCAAAATTTCAAATGAATTTGTTCCAGGTTTAAATTTTTTTTAACATATATTTTATTGATTTTTCACAGAGAGGAAGGGAGAGAGATAGAGAGCCAGAAACATCGATGAGAGAGAGTCATCGATAAGCTGCCTCCTGCATGCCTCCTACTGGGGATGTGCCCGCAACCAAGGTATGTTTCCTTGACTGGAATCGAACCTGGGACCCTTCAGTCCCCAGGCCAACAGTGAGCCAAACCGGTTTTGGTCAGGTTTAGATTTTTATCCTAAAACATCATCACATGTGAAAATGACATATTCACAAAGTTCACATCAGTATCCAGTCTGATAAAAGAGCAATATGCAAATTGTCCATCACTCCAACACACAAGGTGGCTGTCCTCATGTGGTCATAGATGGCTGCCCCCATGTAGACACAAGATGGCCAGCAGGGGAAGCCAGTTAGGGGCAACCAAGCCTGCACAGGAAGGCAGTTGTGGGCGCTCAGGGGAGGGTGGTTGGGAGGGACCAGGCCTGCAGGGGAGGACAGTTGCAGGGGAGACAGACCAGCAGGAGAGAGCAGTTAGGGGCAATGAGGCTGGCAAGGAAGGGCAGTTAGGGGTGATGAGGTCGGCAGGGGAGGGCAGTTGGAGAGTATCAGGTCTGCAAGATAGGACAGTTGAAGGCACCACGCCAGCAGGGGAGGGCAGTTGGGGGTTTCAGGCTGGCAGGGGAGGGCAGTTGGGGGTGACCAGGCTGGTAGGGAAACAATTGGGCTGGCAGGGGAGCAGTCAGGCATCAATTAGGCTGGCAGGAGAGTGGTTAGGGAGTGATCAGGCAAAAGCAGCTAGGGGGAATCAGAAAGGTGAGCAGTTGGAAGCCAGCAGTCCTAGATTGTGAGAGGGTTGTCTGACCACCCGTTTAGGCCTGATCCTACTGGACATCCCTCGAGGTGTCCCAGATTGGAGAGAGTGCAGGCTGGGTTGAGGGACACACACAACCCCTGTGCACAAATTTTGTGCATTGGGCCTCTAGTTATATATAAAAGAAAAAGATTAGGAATCTAATTATGCCACAATCATATGGTAGACTACTAAGAAGAGTGATGAAGCTTTTTCGGTTCAACCTGGCTCCAAGATTTGTTGTAAGCAAAGAAAGAAATGTGGAAATTGTTATCTATTATATAACATTTGTGTAAAAATTAATATACTTGTATTTGCTTGTATAAACATAAAAAAGCTGAAAGGACAAGTGAGAAACTAATTACAATAATTATTATAGGCAGTGCAGTAACTGGAAGAATGGGAGACAGGTGTGAGAGGGAAATATTTTGAAAGTACAGTGGTACCTCGAGATACGAGTGCCCTAACATACGAGATTTTTGAGATACGAGCCGTCAAGTGAGCGATTTTTGCTTTGAAAGATGAGCAATATTTGAGATAGGAGTAATCTCGCGGATCAGCGGCTGCACACACCCACCAGTTTACTGTGACTCGAGCATCTCATAGTTTCCCATGCCTCAAGGTTACGGAACGAATTAAACTCGTATCTCGAGGTACCACTGTATTCCTTTTTATAGTTTTTACTTGAGGCCTGGTGCACGAAATTTGTGCATGGAGGGGATCCCCTCAGCATAGCCTGCACCCTTTTCAATCTGGGACCCCTATGGGATTGGGCCTAAACCAGCAGTTGGACATTCCTCTCACAATCCAGGACAGCTGGCTCCCAACTGCTCGCCTGCCTGCCAGTCTGATCATACCCTAATCACTGTCCTGCCAGCCTAATTGACACCTGACTGCTCCCCTGCCAGCCCGATTGCCCCCAACTGCCCTCCCCTGCTGACCTAGTCGCCCCCAACTGCCCTCCCCTGCCAGCCTGGTTGCCCCCAACTGTCCTCCCCTGAAGGCCTGGTCCCGCCAAACTGCCCTCCCCTGCCAGCCTGGTTGCCCCTAACTGCCCTCCCCTGCTGCCCTGATCACCCAGAACTATCCTCCCCTGCCGTCCATCCTGTGGCCATCTTTGACCACATGGGGGTGACCATCTTGTGCAAGGGTGTGAGGGTCAATTTGCATACTACCTCTTTATTATATAGGATTTTCAACAGAATAAATGTTTTAATCCAAAAGAACTAATAAATAGAATTAAATAAAAAGAAATATAAAAAGTAGTCCATATGCTTTGAAAAATTAAAATGCATTCTACATAAGCATGGCAAAAGGAAAACCACAGTGGAAATGCCACAATATTTGGAACAAAAAAAATAAAAGACTAGATACCAGAAATTGTAGATCTACAATAACTTCTCTGTGATTCAGGTTTACTTTGCTGTTATTTTCTTGAATCCTGACTTAGAAAAGGCTTAACTCATTTAAAATACTCTCTTTTACATATTTTTGTTTAAGATATAGGGAGTTTCACCATTAGAAAATCTATTATCTTAATATATCTGATACTTTAGCAATTAGGGTGTAGAAGGTAGTTCTGCTACCTAACATGAAGTTTGTACTGAGAGTTTAAAGCAAAGATCATACTTAATGGTGAAACATTAGAAGCATTCCCATTAAAAGTGGAAGCAAAATGAGAATGATTCTTTGAAGGAAATCTTATAACAGCAACAAAATTATAAAGTACCTAGGACTATAGATAATATAAGATGTGTAAGCTCTCTATGAAAAAAATGTCATTAATGAAGAACATAAAAGAAGACTCAATGTATACATGGATAAGAAGAGCCATATTGTAAAGATAACAGTTCTTTTCACATCTATATTCTATTTAATAAAAGAGAAATATGCAAATTGGCCATACCTCCACTACACTCACAAGCCATGTCCACAAGCTACGCCCACAAGCCAATCAGGAGCAAATATGCAAATAAACCCAACCAAGATGGTTGTGGCCAAGGAGAGCAAGAGGGGGCTTGGGTTTCCCTGCCAATGGAGGAAGCCAAGCTCTCTGCGTGCCCTTGCTGGCCCAGGCCTCCAATCAATGCTACAAAGTTTGCTGCCACAGAGCAAGCAGGAGGCTTGGCTCCACTCCAGGCTGCAAAGTTTCAATTATAGAAGATAAATCCCAGATACCAGGGCCTCCACTTGTGTTGCCAGCCTACAGACCACCACCGACCCCTCGCCCAGGCCTCACCACACCCCAAGGGAATCCCCACCATAATCTGGGACACCCTTCAGGATAAACCAGCTGGCCCCCACCCATGCACCAGGCCTCTTTCCTATCTAATAAAAGAGTAATAAGCAAATTGACCATCACTTCTACACACAAGATAGCTGCTCCCATGTGGTCAAAGATCCTGCCCCCATGTGGACATAAGATGGCTAGCAGAGGAGGGCAGTTGGGGGTGACCGGGCCTGCAGGGTAGGGCAGTTGGGGGTGATCAAGCCTGCAGGGGAGGGCAGTTAGGGATGACCAGGCTGGTAAGGGAGGGCAGTTGGGGGTGACTGGGCCTGCATGGACGGGCAGTTGGAAGGACCCAGGCCTGCAGGGGAGAGTAGTTGAGGGGGACCATGCCTACAGGTGAGTGCAGTTAGGGGTGACCAGGCCTGCAAGGGAGGGCAGTTAAGTGTGACCAGACCTGCAGGTGAGGGAAGTTAGGGGCAAACAAGCTGGCAGGGGAGCAGTTAGGCATCAATCAGACTGGTAGGGGAGTGGTTAGGGGGTAATCAGGCTGGCAGGCAGAAGTGGTTAGGGGCAATCAGGAAGGCAGGACCTCATCGTGGCAGGCCAGCCGGACTCCATCAGTGCACAAATTTATGCACCAGGCCTCTAGTTATTCTATAAAATCATTGTGATTCTTACCAAAATCTCAATGTTTTATGGAATATATTAACCTAATCCTAGTATTCATCTGGAAAAGCCCTGGCAATTTAAAATCATGTTTTTCTGGTATAGAGAGGTCATTAAAGCTCTCATAATTAAGACAGTGTCGCATTGGTCCAGGTATAGGCATAGACCAGGTGACCATACCTGTCCGTTTGCATGGGACAATTTCAGTTTATGTCTGTTGTCCTGGTAATTATTAAGAGGCTCTCTTTTACTCTAAAAACTGTTCAGTGGTCCTGGCTGGTTTGGCTCAGTGGATAGAGCGTCGGCCTGTGAACTGAAGAGTCCCAGGTTCAATTCCAGTCAAGGGCACATGCTTGGGTTGCAGGCTTGATCCCCAGTAGAGGGCGTGCAGGAGGCAGCCTATCAGTGATTCCCTCTCATCATTGATGTTTCTCTTTCCCTTCTTATCTGAAGTCAATAAAAATTTTAAAAAATAAAAACTATTCAGTGAAATTGCATAGGAAGTCCTGAAACAAATTTATTTCATTTATGATGTAGATGGTAGTGTAAGTCAGTAGTGAGAGGATGTCATTCATTAAATAATGTTGGAACAGAAAGAAATATAATTGGCCTTTATCTGACCCTACGCACAAAAACTAATCCCAGGTAGATTAAAGACTTGAAGTGAAAGCTAAAACTTTAAACCTTATAAAATATAGGACACTATCCTTATGACCTCAGGAAGGAGAAAATAAGGGAGATTTCTTAAGACAAAAGGCACAAATTATGATAGTAAATGGTGGTTTTTAGGGCATGTGTATGTGTTGGGGCAGGTACACATTTTCAGTTATAAGATGCATAATGTCTGAGGAGGTAATGTATGACATGAGGACTATAGTTGATAATGTTGTTGTGTAACTGAAATTTGCTGAGAGTAGAACTTGTGTTCTCACCAAAAGAGATGAGATAATATGTGAGGTGATGGATATATTAATTTATTTGATGGTGGGAGATCTTTTACTTTGTATATAAAAATCAAATCATGTTGTACACCTCAAATATCTTACAATGTTATTAGTCTAATGCACGAAAATTTGTGCAAGAGTAGGCCTTCCCCCCCCACTCCCCCGGCTGCCGGCACTGGCTCCCCTCCGGCACCTGGGACCTAGGCTGGCTTCCCTCTGGCCCCAGCTTTGTCAGGAATGATGTCCGGAAGACATCCGGTCTAATTAGCTTATTACCCTTTTATTATTATAGATTATAACGCAATAAAGCTGGAAAAAGGTGAGAAAAGGATAAATTGGAAGACTACATTATTACTAAGTAGTTTTTTTTGTTTGTTTGTTTTTGTTTTTAATAACTAAGGAAGACAGTATAAACAATGTGAAAAAACAAGCCCTCAAGCTGGGAGAAGAGATTTGTAACACATGCAACTAAATTTGAATAAACAGAATTCTAGAAGATTAACCAAAACCTCAAAATACACAATACACACAGAGTATAAAAAAGTGGGAAGGGCATTAACTCATTTTACAGAACAGGAGTCTAAGATGACCATTGATAATATAAAAAAGATTCTCAGCTTTACCACTTATCCTGCAGGTAAAGTTGAAGATGCACATATCTTTCATCTCAGCAGTTTCACTTCTGCATGCACAACCTAGAGAAATATTCACACATGAACACTAGGAGACATTTATACAAATATTCACCTCAGCATTTTGTGTAATAGCAATATAAAAGTCTAACACAATCTGAAATTGTTGGAAACAATTAAATTTTATAAGCAGGGGGAATTGAGAAATAAATGCGCAAAATTTATCAACATGGAAAATTTTTAAACATATTAGAGTAAAAAGTTGCAAAACATTATACACAAGCTTGTAGTATTAGTTATAAAGTTTAAAGACATTCAGAAATATATGGAGTCCTATGGCTACATTGGTATATACTAATCCTCAATAAAATGTATGCATGGACTGTGGTCTGGATTTGACCTATGGGTCATAATTTGCCAACCTGTGATGAATGACACACTCAAAGGAATTAATTCAGTAGTTAAATTATTACTAATATTATCCCCTCTTACAGGTGAGGAAAGTGAGGTTTAGAGGCCTCAAATGACATCATTTAGGTTAAAGTACTCCCATTAACCACATGGCAACATAATTTTTTCGTATATGTAATGCTTATAGAAGATCCTTTTTCTTCCTCTAAAATTAGAGTGAATTTGAAGGTGTAATCTTATAGTTTTTCACAATTATAATCTTTCAGAGTATGTTTAGAAACTGCATTGCTGGGTGATCTTTAAAAAATTATTTCATGTATGATTTTCCTAGGTTTGCAACATATTTTATTGTTCAAATAGAGAAACATACAAAAACTGGCTTGATTTCGTTATTAGATATGGATACCACATAAGCCAGTTACTTACTAATAATAGGTACCTTTATATAATATACATTATTATTAAGTAGTTGGTTCTGTTGGGGGTTTTTTTTGTGTGTGTTTTTTTAATTAAATCTTTATTATTCAGATTATTACATTTGTCTCTCTTTTTTCCCCTCCATAGCTCCCCTCCACCCCAATCCCACCCCTCCCTCTATCCTTACCTTCCCTCCCAATTGATGAGTCCATAGGTGTATGATTTTTGTCCAGTCATTCCCTGTACACCCCTCCCCCTTTTCCCCCTGAGAATTATCAGTCCACTCCCTTTCTGTGCTCCTGATTCTGTTATATTCACCAGTTTATTCTGTTGATCAAATTTTTAATTCACTTAATTTTTAGATTCACTTGTTGATAGATATGTATTTGTTGTTCATAATTTTTTATCTCTTACCTTTTTCTTCTTCCTCTTCTAAAAGAGTACCTTTCAGCATTTCATATAATACTGCTTTGGAGTTGATGAACTCCTTTAGCTTTTTCTTTCTGTGAAGCTCTTTATCTGCCCTTCAATTCTGAATGATAGCTTTGCTGGATAGAGTATTCTTGGTTGTAGGTTCTTGCTATTCATCACGTTGAATATTTTTTGCCACTCCCGTCTGGCCTGCATCGTTTCTGTTGAGAAATCAGCTGACAGTCATATGGGTGCTCCCTTGTAGGTAATTGTTTTTCTCTTGCTGCTTTTAATATTCTCTATCTTTTGCTCTTGGTATTTTAATGATGATGTGTCTTGGTGTAGTCCTCTTTGGATTCCTTTTATATGGGGTTCTGTGTGCTTCCTGGACTTGTAAGTATATTTCTTTTACCAGATGTGGGAAGTTTTCAGTCATTATTTCTTTAAATATGTTTTCAGTATCTTGCTCTCTCTCTTCTTCTGGCACCCCACAATTCTGATGTTGGTACGCTTGAAGCTGTCCCAGAGGGTCCTTACATTATCTTCACATTTTTGGATTCTTTTCTCTTCTTGCTTTTCCAGTTGAGTGTTTTCTGATTCTTTATATTTCAAATTTTTGACTTGATTCTTGCCTTCTGCTAGTCTGCTGTTAGGTCTCTGTATATTATTTTTTATTTCAGTCAGTGTATGCTTAATTTCTATTTGGTCCTTTATCATCTCTAGTTGGATCTTTTGTATCTCTAGTTGGTCCTTTTTCATCTCCTCTTGGCACTTGCTAAACTTTATCCAACTTTTCTAGGATATTCTTGAAAAACCTTATAAGCGTGGTTTTGAACTCTATATCCAGGTGTTTGTTTGCCTCCATTTCTTTTGTTTGTGAACCCTTCCCTTGTCTCGGCATTTTCACTATGCTGGGAGAACTTCTGTGTTGGATTCAGCCTTAAGATACCAGACTTAAAAAACCGCAAAAGCCTCTCTGTTGAGCTTGGGATTTGTGGAGTCTCAGGGCTTAAGGGACCGCCTTGCCTTCCATTCGGGCCTGCACTCCATGGCCCCTGAGTCTCACGTGAGTGGGTAATCCCTGTGCACTCACGCTGTCTCGCAGTGCCTCTAGACTGCTGCCCCGCAGGTTCCCCTGTGCTTTGGGACCACATGAGTCTGGGTCCCCAGGGTTTCGCCCGAAACTGGGGTTTAGTGGAGTTAGAAGTGGCACAGTTGGGAGGTCTGTCTCCCTCCCACTCATGAAAGCCAGCGGCACAATCAGCAGTCGGTCCTCTGCGGCACAGTGCCGTGAGCGCCACCAGACTTCTGATCTTTTACGACTCCCCTAAATTTCCTTGCACTCCTCCCTTTTCACAATCCAAACTACCCCCATATGAGTTTCGGCTGGATCTGGGGTTTAGTGTCGTAGGATAAGGAGTTCAATGCCTTTGAGAGTCTCAGTCTCCCTCCTGCCAGAGAAAGCCAGCCAGGTTCGCTGTCTCTTGCTCTCTCCACGCACATGTCTCTGTATCTCAGCTTTTTGCAGCTCCTCTGGGTCTCTGTGAGTCCCTCTCTTTCCTTCTGGTTGTAGAACTTCCACTCAGCCAGCTTTCTTGTGGTCTGGATGATGTCCGTTCTGTCTTTTAATTGTAGTTTTGAAATTGTTGAGCAAGGCAGCAGTGTAGGTGTTTACCTATCCCGCCATCTTGGATTCTCCCGGACTTATTTCATTTCATTCTTTTGTTTTTTAAAGTCCTCTTTATGAAGCAATTTCTTTGTTTTGTCATGACCTACAGTAATTGAGAATTTACTTAACTACGTTTACATTCAAGGTCTAGCAAGTACATTTTTCCTGTTTAATTTTATGGGCTAAAAGTAGTATGGCTGCTAGGTATTAAGTAATTATGGCCTTCTCTTTATGCCATAAACATGATTTGGGTGGGGAACATGATTTGGTCTCGGTCTGCCAAGGCATTAGGGGTAAGTTAATTAAATATTTGATCAAATTAGGAGGCTAATTTTAAGTTGCTAATTTTGTATGGCCCCTGATTGATGTTATAAATATCCAAGTGGCCCTTGGCAGGAAAAAGGTTCCCCACCTCTGTTTATGCAGAAAGGACTACTGCAGGCGTGTTGGAATATGTGCAATTTAAAGGTGGTGGTAAGACCATTTATTTAACCTGAATGAAAATTATCACAGTACTTTTTATCTCCAGGAGAAGACTGAAATGACGTGTGTTTAAGAAAGTTTTAATATGAACCAGAGCCAAGATTTGAACCCATAAAGTACTCAAATAGACGTTTTTAGATTATTAATTTTAAAAGAAGCTAGGATTTTTAGACAAAACGTGATCTTACCAAGTATCTAATTATGTTTGTGCTTCCAAAGTAAAAATGGGATGTATTTTTTTCAGAGACATCAAACCTGATAATATATTGATGGATATGAATGGACATATTCGGTTAGCAGATTTTGGCTCTTGTCTGAAACTGATGGAAGATGGAACGGTAAGGAAAGAATTTTTTAATTCTTTTTACCTACAGACATTTTTCTTGCTGCATGTCTCTTTATCTGCTTAGAAACCATCTATAATAATAAAAGCATAGTATGCAAATCGACTTAACGGCCGAACAGCAGCACAACTGTCTGGACGACCATGCTATGACATGCACTGGTGCCAGACCAGGCAGGACAGGTGCAATGCAGTTGGTCAGGGGGCCCCACAATTGCCCTGCAGAGGGGGGCCCAGGCCACTGGCGGGCAGGACGATCAATCAGGAGGGCTTCACAATGGCCCGCTCTGCAGAGCGATTGATTGGGGCCGGGGGGCGGGAGGGGGGGAGGTGGCAGGAGAGGGCTCCACCATCAATTGCCCTAAAGAGGGCTGCGGCAGGTGCGTAGGGCCTCCCTCTGCGGGGTTATTGATCACGGAGCTTTGTGATTGATTGCCCCAAAGAGGGAGGCCCAGGTTACCGGCCAGTGGTAACCTTCTGTGGAGTGATTGATCACAGGTCTTCCAGGCTTCAAGAGGCCACAGGCCGGGCTGAGGGCCCCTCCTCACCAGAGTGCATGAATTTCGTGCACTGGGGCCTCTAGTCTATTTATATTATCCTCTTATCTATCCATCCACCCACCCATCCATCCTTCTGTGCTTCACCTTCTTCCCCAATGGTATTTAGGTAGACTTATTCATAGTAGAGCTTGTCTATAAAATCATATGCCATTTAAACTATTTATGTTAATGATCTGAAAATGGTTAAAGTATGCCTCTATGAGACCCTGTTTTTTCTTCCTCTAGCTGACCTGGTTATTGTTGTACTTGAGATATTTTTACATTTCCAGATAGGCAAAGAAAATAAATCCTACATGGAGAAAGGAAATGCAGTTTCTTCGCTTTCATTATGTCTTTTTAATCTTTCTTTTCTAGTTGATTTTCCTGAGGGACGGCGTTCAGAAATGAATGCTTTTACCAGGAAGTCCTCGATGTTGACTTAGTTTCGTGTTACCATTTGCCTTAGTTCTGCTAACTCGGGCCTCCGTTGTTTCCTTTCACGCACTTAAAATTTATATGCCCCAAGTTTATTCTCTTGTTTGTCTTGGTTTTTGTTTTTACTTCAGTTTCCTGGCTATATAGCAGAAATCCAAATACATATCCTTTTAATTGGCAGAAATATTTCTAGAGAGCAGTTTAATAAAACACACTTTAAAGACCATGAAAATATATTATTCTAGTCTAGTAATTTGACTTCTAAAAATGTATCCTAAGGAGGTAACTTAAAAAAAAATCCTCACCCAAGGATATGTTATTGATTTTAGAGAGAGAGGAATCGAGAGGTAGGAAGGGAGAGAGGAAGGGACATCTATTGGTTGCCTCCCCTATGCATCCCACCCTGAACCTGAAACTTAGGTGTGTGCCCAGACCAAGATAAGCCTGCAGCCTGTTGGTGCACCATTTGTTTTTCCATATGATTATTAAATATTATCAGTTTATGTCCATAGTATATACACACACACACACACACACACACACACACAAATACCCTTTCACAAACACAAGCATGTAGACTTGCATTGAATTTAGAGATTTTCATATCCAGAGATGTTCTGGAAATTTATGTCTATAACATGGAATTTTACTATCCATGAATATGGTGTCTCCATTGCTTTAGGTTTTCTTTTATGTCTGTTAATTAAGTTTTAAAATA